>JANIIA010080204.1:0-10079 GCA_027478495.1 Erythroxylum alaternifolium
GGGATTTATGTACAGACAGTATAGGATGACAGATGTATAAACTTTTGATTTTGATGGAATGAAATGAGGAAGAAGTTAATTTTAAAAATATTGTGGTTCCTATTACTGCTTTATTGGTAAAATTGATATGATGCCATGTGGAATGAATGTAGTGATGGCACGTAGCTCACCCTTATCATAAGATATGTACCAGAATGACTTACGGGCTTCCCGATGGGTACCCAACGGTAAGGGGGTGCTACAAATAGAGAGAAACTTTTGATCTAAATTTCAAGAAGATTCTGCTAGAGATAAAATAGGGATATATAGATCATGGATTCTTTTATTTCTTTTTTTCTAAACATTTGATGTTGGATTTGTTTTCTATGTTTAGGTACTAATTTGTTTATTGCCTAGGTGAACCATAAGTTAAGATAGATAGAGTGATATAATATTTTTTTCTGCTGATTGTTACTCGTTGCATTCTATTTTTAACCCTTATCAGTATTCTCTTCGTGTTCTTTCACTTCTTCTCAAGAGCATTGTAGTTAAATACAAATGCTCCTTCCTCTCCTCTATCCTTTCCTATTTAGATTCCATATCATTTTCTCTCTTTTTGCATGATTTTTTCTTCATCCTTGCCATGTATCTTGTACTTTTTCTCCCTTTTACTTTTTTATCCAATAGTTAGAGGCTTTAACTGGTGATTCTACCACGTCCCTCCTCTTGACTGAATTATTCCCTCCTCTCATAACCACCACTCCAACTACTTTTACGACACCTCAAATACCTTAAAACCCTCCCATTACATTTACTACTATTCTGAATAAACCTGAATCTGAATATGTTCCTCCTATTCACTCCAAACGATCCTTGGTGCAAGTAGCTAGCAAACTTAACCCTAAGGTTAAATTGTCTTACTGTCCACTTAGTCATTTAATTAACAAACTTATTCTCTCTCCTCCTTCATCCATTCTTCAAGATAATATACAAAAGTGGAAATCCACATTGGTTGGATTTTTTCTTGATAAGAGGATTTCTTTTATAGCGATGAAAGCTTGGGCTTGGAGTGATTAGAAACAATATGGCCTGATTGATGTTATTGTAAATAATGAAGACATCTTTTTCATCAAATTCAATGCCATTAATTCAATGAATAAGGTGATTAAAGCTAGATCCGGGCACATTTATATCAATCCTTTCCTCATTCATCCATAAAGACTTGGATTCATTTTGATCATATTAAATCAAACAATATTCTTTTGTATATATGCATTCATGAAATGCCTTTAGAGTATTAGACAACTAAAGTTTCAAGACATCTTGTAAGATTCATAGGGAGACCTTGTGCTTGGATTAAGCCATTATTGAAGCAAAGAGAATCAATTTTATAAGAGTGTGTATAGTTATTAACACTCTCACTGATATGGCTAAGGTTATTGAAGATGAAGTCAAGTTCACTTATTCCTTGAAACCACCTAGTATGAAACAAGAGGAAGTTTGGAAACCTATAGGAAAAGTGTTTAGCAATTGAATTTTTTCAATTATTAAAAGGGAATGTGGATTTTAATTCAGCTTTCTAAGCTTTATAACATACTCCTAATGATCCTTCTGATTCACTAAGCAAAGATCAATCCTAGGAGAACCCTATAAAAATACCAACATCATCCAACTCCTTACTTGGAATGGAAACATTCTTGTTAAATTTAAAGAGTCATTTCAAACTAGTTTCTACAAATCCAATTCCAAGATCATCAGTTCTTGTAATGGAAATCTCTCACGCCAACTTTTATACTACCTAATTCTCATGTAGTACCTTTAATTGAATCCTCTTGTGTTACCTTCTCTACTAACTTTGATACGCCTACAATACTCATGATTGAATCTTCTCATGCTACTATCTACATTTTCAGAAAAAAACCTATAGAGCATGTTTATCTTTATAGTATATCCACTCTAGCTTCCCCATATGAAGATGAATTGTCGCCAGTCTCAAGAATAAAATCAAGCAGAAAGAAACCTAGGTTCTTTTATTTTTAAAGAAAAATGATTTTCTCTTTTTGGAATATCGAGGGTTTGAATTCCCTTGTAAATAAACAAGCCACTAGGAATTTTGTTAATGCTAATAACATATATATACTTTGTATTTTATAGACCAGACTAAATCAAAATCACTGTGTTATTCTTAACCTGTTTCCCCACAGTTGGAGGGCCATTTTTAACTCAAGTTCTCACCCAAATGGAAGAATTTTGATAATCTATAACTCTTATATACTTTAGCTTCTTAATTCCTTTATTTATGATTAACTCATACATCTGGAAGTTAGACAATAGTAACCTACTCCTAAATATTTCAATGATTTATGTATTTAATCATGCTTATGAGAGAACTCACCTCTGGAATAAGCTTAAAAACATTCATAAAAGGATAAAATCTCCTTGGATTTTTCTTAGTGATTTCAATGTTACCATAAATATTAATGAAGCTTATGGGAATTTCTCTAACAGACCTCTGTGTGAAGACTTGAAAATTTGCATTGATGCATTGATGTCAGTGATCTACCAAGAGGTGGAAACTATTATACTTGGAGTAAAAAACACAAACTCTACTTTCCTAAAGAAAAAACTTGATAGGGGCATGTCTAACTCGAAATGGGCTCAAATTTTCCCTAGTTCTTATGCTTTCTTTCCCAATCCAATGATATATGATCATTCTCCTATATTAATTTTCTCTAATTCTTCGTAGCCTACTATAAGACATCCATTCAAATTGAACAATTTCTTAATGAGTATGGAAGGTTTCAAAGATGCTGCCAGAAAAGGAATGGACTTAATCAACTCAAGTTCTAAGCAATTTCAATATGCCAGAAAACTCAATAGCATCAGAGAGTTTAAAGTCTTCCACAAGGATACAATTGGTAGCATTCACCAATTATTAAATACTGTTAGAGAAGCTTTAGTAAGGCTTAAAATGAGTTGAATCTAGATCTTACCAATCCTTTATTACAATAATTTGAATTTTAGGCCTATTCTAATTATATTAGAGAAACTGAGTTTGATTAATCATTATGGAAGCAAAGGTCTAGAAATAGATGGCTAGCAAATGGTGATAGAAATTCAGCTTTCTTTTTAGGTCTATCATAATAAGGAAATCAACCAATAGAATTGTGTCTTTAATGTCTAATGGTACTTAACTCCACTTAGAAGTTAAATTTATTTCAAAGGTTATTAGATACTTCAATCAACAATCAGTCTCCTCTTCTAGCAGACTCCTTAACCAAATTATTCAACAAAAGATATCCTTAAGTGAAGTTGAATTATTTTCATCCATAGTTACTCCTTCTGGGATTAAATTGGCAATTAAGTCTCTGGGTCAATTCAAAGCCCCTAGTCCAGATGATTTTATATTCTTTTATATTCTGAGAATTAGAGCATAATAAATGGACCTATTATAAATGTTATTCAAAAGTTCTTTTGCAACAAATCCTTATTGAATGAGCTCAACTAAACTTTTATCACCTTGATTCCCAAAAGTAAGATCATGAATCCCATAATGACTTTCGACCAATCTTTTTTCGCTCATCCATATACAAGATCATCTCCAAAATTATAGCGAAAAGGCTCAAAAGAGTAATACCAGGTCTAATGGATATCTTTTATTATGCTTAAATTCCTAATATGCACATCAGAGATAGCATAGTAACTACACAAGAACTTTTCAAACATTACAATAGGAGGAATACTAGTAATAATTGTGCATTTAAACTAGATTTTCAAAAGGCTGATGAATCAGTGGATTAAAATTTCATTCTTAACATGCTAAAAGCTTTTAGATTTCCTTGTATCTTTATTTATTAGATTCATTAATGCATCTCAAATGTCTCATATGAAATTTTGGTGAGTGGTAAAGCTACTCCTCTTATTCAAACTACTAACGGTATCAAGCAAAGTGATCTTATTTCACTTACCTATTTGCATTAATTTTTGAAGTACTTACAAGGCTGATTAAAGAACTGCTCTAAGAAACTACAACATTAAATTTCATGCAAAATATAAGAACCTCAATATAATCAGGCTCAATTTTATTGATGACATTTTTATCTTCACCGAAGCTAATATTAAACCCATCATTCTAATCTCTAATGTATGCAAAATGTTCAATTCTCTATCTGGTTTTCCATAAACTTTGAAAAAGCAAGCTTTTATCTTTCAACTAGTGCTTTTTATTTGGCCACAAAAGTATCTGATATCACAGGTTTCAAAATTTCTCATCTTCTTATTACGTACCTTGGTGTTCCTATCTCTTCCATAAAAACAACATTTATGGATTTCAAACCCCTTCTTAGTAATATTGAAAACAGGATTGAAAGATGGTGTTCCAAACCCTTATCATTTGTACGTGGATATTAGTTGGTTAATTCAGTTTTGATATCTTTGTCTTATCATTAGACCTCGCATATCATTTTTCTTTGTGTAGTCATTAAGTAGATTAAGAGACTATTTAAGAACTTCTTATGGAAAACTAAATGTTGTGGAAATTTTAAAGTAAAATGGATGGAAGTTTGTTTACATAGAATGTAATGCACCACTACTATAGAGTATAATTCTGAATATCCAATGGACACTCAGGAAGATACTCCATGAAAGCGGTGGGTTAGAGCAGTCACATTCACTTATATGGCATCATATATTAAAACACAAGTTTCCAAATATCAAAACTCTCCCATTTCATTTATTGTAGCTTTTCATACATATTCCATATATTTACAATGTCAAAAGCTTATAAAAGTCTACTGCTCTTTTACAAAACTCTATATGAAATGAGAACTAAACAAAACACTATATCTATCTCCTCTATATCAGTTGAATGACCTTTGAGCAATTTCATGAGTCCAAATGTAATACTAGGATTCTTCTAATTTGTCTTAGAAGCTAAGTCTTCGCTCTTGTACTTGAAAGTCAGCATTGCAATTTTGATGATTTTTGTAAACTCAACGAGAAGCCTTCATCTATGTGCTCACTTATATCAAAACACATAGACAATTTACATTTCAAATTTCAGAGACAGTTTACATAATCATATAATGTACGTTATTTCAAAATTCAAAATCAGTGCAGTTCAAATAAATCATTTCAAATCTTTCATTTAGTACATATCAAATTGTATATGTAGTGTATGTGACTCACCTTTAATTGTTAATTGTTATGATTGAGTGCCTTTTTAACTATCCAGTATCTGTTGTGGCTAACGGGCTCATTAATAACTGTCCCATATCCGTTGTAGATATTGGGCTCATTTTACTAGTGAGCGTAAGGCTCTTATACACACTCTATGCTTTAAGCTCTTTTTCACTGGCTACTCTAGTCACAATTGCCTTTATCTGATCATGCATATCATGTAATGAAATGCGTCATATCACATATATTCAATCAATCACATTCATTCAATAAACATATTCACTTTTCACTTTTTCATCAGACATAAGTCTGGCATTCAACATATTAGTTAAGAACATTTATTTCTTTCAAATTCACATTTAATAAGCATTTCCAATGTAAATCATATTCATCAAATGCCTCGGGCTATCAATTTCCGAAATTAACACATTCACATTAATAATAGTTCAATAATTGAAATTTAAGCAATTATAAACAATCTTAGTGAGAACATCTAGGTTACTCACAGTACGCTCTAGTTAACTATTGTCTTGACGTCCCGGTAATGTCTGGATGCTATCTTTCTATTTACACTTCTATATCATGCAATAAACACATTTATACATTACTCAATTTGCTCAATCATATAAGTATTCAATCATACACATATGTATTTGTGTTATGTATAATGCAAGCTTAATTTGACTATTCCAGATATGTATCTTCAATTATGAATCTTAATCAGTCAACCTTTATCTCTTGTATATGTCCAATTTGAACTTAGGTTTACACCTCAATTTTTACATTATCATTCTAATTCCATCACTTAATCATTCACCAATGTTAGTCTAACATTACAAGATCACATAATATCTAAATTCTCATTCATCTTTACTTGATACACATCATTCATCTCCTTTGAGTTATATTAGCTTTTCTATGAACACTTTCATTCCTACAACATCTCTAAATTTCCAGATTTTGTTTCATTGATATCAACCATCCATGCTTAAGTTATAACCTTAATTGTCACCCTAAACATATCAAACTTTTAATCACCTAATCAAGCATCAAACTAGGTTCATTTCAAGCCTATTCAAGCCTAAATGCACCATAGGAAAGTACCTTAGCATTTATTATTTCAAACATCACTTAAAAGACAAGAATACACGTTAATGGCCTTTCCCACGATCGTGGATGACTTCCCACGATCGTGGGTTAGTCCACCAGAATAATTCTAGCCCTTTATTTGCACTTCCTATGATCGTGGTCGTGGGTTATGTTATTTTGAAAAATCCAACAATTCTTCTTCCCATTTTCTATATTTTTAGCTCCTACAAGTTACATCTAACACATCTTATGCATGGTTCATTAATACTACCTTAATTACTCATCATTTCCTCTTCATTCTCACCTAAATCCTAACTCAAAAACATCCATAAACAAATCATAATCTATTGTTGATCATAAACACAAAAATAGAACAACAAATATGTCCATACATTCATCCATGTTTTTGCACACTTTCATACTCCATTTTCACCATTAATCTATCTCTAAAACAGGCCTATAAAACTTCATAAATTGTTACTCATCATACACACAAAATAGGACATGAATATACCCATTTCTTCATTCACGTTCAGCATATATACAACTCCATTAACTCATTAATCTAGCCCTTATTATCATCAAAAACATTTCTATTTACCACAACCCATAAAGATCATTAAGATTATTACTTGTTTTAGTTCCAAAGCATCTTCAAATCACACAAAACCTAGCTCCCAAGCATCACACAATCATCATCATTTAAAGAGGAATAGGGTAGGTTTTTGGTAACAAAGAGGAAGAAGACAACAAGAATCTTGAAGTGGTAGTATAGGGTTTTGACAAAAATCAACGTGATGATGGTTGGTGAGAAGATCATAAATGGAGAAAAGAAAATGAAGAATACGAGCCTGTAGAGACAAAATGAAAGATGTATACAAATTGAGAGTGTCATGGGTTTAATTAGCAAGGTAGAAATGCTTGGTGTGTCATGACACTTACCACTTAATTAGTTTTACTACTTAGCTATTAACGTGAACTACCACATGATTCTTAATAATCAGTCTATTGTCACTTAATTTCTATGTTATTTGTCACCCTATTTCTCTATGCCATTTGTCAATAAATCCTAAAGTCCTATGTCAATTATTTCCATCACCATTCGTCACTTAATTCTACTACCATAAATCAATTTGTCTTGCCACTTGGCATTTTTTTCCTATCCAAAAAATACACATAAATTGATAAATCTCTCAATTAGAACAAATAAATTCTAAATCACCAATTATGATTCATCGACCAATTTTTAAGACATAAAATTTACAATTCACATAATAATCATTCATACCCCAAAAATGTGAAATGATTGCATATACGGTCTTTGTAATGTGTATAAAAATCAATATTCACATGTGTGTATGCTAATGTTATGTATGAGCATGAAATGCATTTCCTAATTTCTTAATGATATTTCTCATATACAATAATCTAGGATTCTAACCTTTAGCATGGGAAAATGGGATATTACATAGAAGTTATGGTGGTTTAGGCATTCTATCCATCAAATATCTCTGCTTAATTCTTCTTACCAAGAGACTCTAGAAATTAGCTCATTATAGGTTAAATGGATTCACACTTAATACATCAAGGATCAAAGTTTAGGGAATGTTAGGCAATCTTCCAATTCTTCTGCTCCTTTTAAGAATTTGCTCAAATTCAGAGAAGTTATTAAGAGTCACTGTAAACACATAGTTCATGATGGTAAATCCACATATTTTTGGCATGATCCTTCATAGTTGTGATTTGTATTGTGTTTTAGGGATAGATTTGATAAGTATTTTAATGTCATTTCAAATGTTTAGTATGCTTTTATGGTTTAATTAGGTTAGTTTTTGTGTTTAACTATTTTTAGGGGTAAGTTTGTATCTTTAAGCTTAAATTGTATATTTTTGAGGTACCTTGATGTGTTTGCTAGTGTTGCAGGGTAAATAGAGAAGAACAAGAAGAGTTAAAAAGTTTTCGGGCCAAAAAGCATATGCCACGATTATGCACACAGGCCACAATCGTGATAGAAAAGGAAAAACCAAAAGCAACCAAGCCACAATTGTGATAAAGAGCATCAATTCAGGGCACTACCATGCACTATAGGCCATGATTGTGATCGAAAGGAAAAAACACAGGCCACAATCATGGCAGGAAGGGACATGATCATGCATTGCATCAGGCTGACAGAAAACTTAAGTTTTGGACAAATGTTTGGACCATTTTAACCCTAACTTCGACCTAGAGCCTTGAAGATATAAATAGAATATGATGTGACAAGAGAAGAGAAAGAGCCAAGAGTTACAAAAAGAGTGAGATTCTGCCAAAAATCTGAGAGAAAACCTAGTTAGAGATCAATCGATCGAGGAAGGAGACAAAGGAAAAAAGGTATGGAGATACGCTTGACATGACGTACTTCTCGAAATAGGTGGTTTCCCATAGTCATGACTCTGAGATCTATTCCGACAGTATCTTCTAGCTTTTATTTCAATTTAATTGATGCATGGAATTTAAGATTAATTAGAATTATTTGTCGTTGAGTGTTGATTTTTTTTGTCTAAACTCACTTTCGGGTTTATTTATTCTTAAGATTAATAAAATTGATTTGATTGTGTTTTATTTCGATTTATTGTGATTCAATTCGATTCTTCATAATTGGGCAATAAACTGAGAGGGTGAGCTGGTGAAAATCATCGATTTAGGTTAACGAGAGTTAGGTAAATCAATAGGTAGAGAATTGAATCAAACTGGTAAAGTCGTGTAATGAGAGATCGAGCACAGATTCCCAATAGGTTAATAGACAGCGTTAGAACTAATTTAGGTTTTAGACAAATTGCAGATTTAGAGATCACAATTTCCATAAATTTGAATTAGTGATTATTAATTAGGGTTAAGAATTATAACTCAAGAGAGAGTAATTCACCCAAGGATCATCTAGGCCCATTAAATCAAAATTTTCATAACTGGGTAGATTTTCTTTAATTTCGAATAAATTCCCCCTTTCTCTCAATTAGTCACTTCTAGGTTGAATTTCGGATTATTTGTGTGAGTTTACTTCTGCTTGTTATTTTAGTGATTTAAATTCTCGTGTTTGATTCTTGATTGATTTACTTTTCTGTAGTAGTTGTTAGGTTTGTGACTTAGCTGTCATTAGACTTAGGACTAGTTCCCTTCCTCGTGGAATCAACATCTTAGGTACTACGCGAACGACCCGTGCATTTGCGGTAACTACCAAGGTTAAAAATATTGAAACCTAGAGTGTGTAACCTTGAGTGAACAAAGCTTTTTGGTGTCATTACCGAGGAAGGCAATTTAGTTCTATAATTTAAGGCATTAGGCTTGTTATTTTCTCTCATTCATTTTACTTCGAATTCATACTCTTGTATGAATATAAGAGTCATAAGGGGTTCGAGTTGCACAACTAGGACATCCGATTTAGACATAACACATTTAGAAAGAACCCTTAGGAAAGCTCGGTGATAAGAAGAAGAAGAAACCGAAAAAATACAAATGGCCAAAGAATTCCAAAGAAATATGGATTAAGAAGTTAACCCTGGCAGGCAAAAACAGAGGACCCTCATGGATTTTATGATGCTAGGATTCAATCCTGCGAATGAAGGAGTGGCTAGACTACCTGTTCAAGTATTCTCCTTTGAAATCAAGCCAGCCCTTTGAACATGCTTCAACAAAACGTCCAATTCTACGGACTTGCAAATGAAGATCTGTACGTGCATATAATGAGTTCTCTCAAGATTTGTGATACTTTTCGGTATCACCAGATGTTGGAAGATGCAGTGAGGATTAGGCTATTGTCTTTTACACTTAGGGATAGAGCGAAGGCTTACTATCAT
>JANIIA010080235.1:0-10078 GCA_027478495.1 Erythroxylum alaternifolium
TCCCAATCTTCTGTGACAACACAAGTGCTATCAACCTATCAAAGAATCCAATACAACACTCAAGGGTGAAGCATATCAAAGTTAGACATCATTTTCTATGAGACTATGTACATAGGGGAATTTCCAGTTTTTAGTTTGTTGAGACGAGTCATCAATGGGCAGATATCTTTACTAAGCCTTTGAAAGAAGAAAGATTCAAAGAAATTAGATGAAACTTGAATGTGGTAGTTTTTAGAGACCAATCGTCTGACACGTCATAACCCAGATGGTTCTTACTGAAAGAAGATAAAAAGTCTTAAGTCTTCAAAAGCTAGTACCTGCAAGTTATAGAAGGTAATTATTTTTGGAGGAAAATATAAAGGAAATCCTCGCAGACGGTCCAGAACATCACTTACTCTCGAATACTCTTGAAATCCTCTGAAATTAATTTTTACAGTACTCTCAAAAATAACTGTTCATTTAGAGACCTTTTGGTTACGCTCTCATCTTTAGATACTAATCTCATTACCTTGAGAAGTTCTTATTGTCTAAAGATTACAATGGAGCAAGCAATGATTTATGGAAAGCATGTTGATTTTGAATCCTTAAAGATGAATCAGATGGACATTGAACCAGAAGTAAATGCAGCCAGATGGAAAAACTTCTTTCAGGTTCGTGAATCAATTTATCTGAATGAAGTTTATGAGTTTTGGGAGAATGCAAAAGTGGTAGATGATACAGTAGTATCAATGGTGGATAGACTGTCGGTTATTATAACAATGGAGCTAATCGAGAAGATTAGTAGATGTCCATGTATTGGAGAAGAGGTATCTTCCAACCTTATATAGATGATTAAAAATTGTCTAGAGAAGGAACATGTAAATCGACAACTCTACGGGTGTAGTGACCCAAAGGACAAGAAGTCGTCGAACCTTGTTGCAAAGGCTAGGGTTCTACACAATATACTTTTTCATGCATTATACCAAGAACAGGATCAAGGAACGTTGTGACAACAATAGATGAGCAATGCGTGTTCTATCTACCCAATCATAAGGCAATAAATCTTCCACACCTGATTCTGAGATATATGATGACGACGAAGAAGGATTCTAATGCCTTTACATATGGCATGTTGCTAACAAGAATCTTTAGAGATTCTGGAATTCTTCTTAACAGAGGAAACATAATAAAGATAAATATCAAAAGCGTTATTAATGCAGAAACTATTGGAAGAATGGGATTGAGTATATCTTATATGCCGAAAGCAAGGATTGAGGGGGAGCATACAATCAGATGCAACATAAGTGGGAATGTTACTCCCAAAGAGAAGAAGCAACCTCAATCTTCTGGAAAAATGGTTATAGAAGAAAAGAAGAAATCGTCAGAAGTAGAAGATGCAGAGGCACTTGATTTTGAGAAAGTCAAAAAATCAAAAAGATCACCAAGGATATTAACTCTCCGATAAAAAGAACAGACGAGAGGGAAAGGAATGGCTCCTGTGAAGAATCTCAGTAGATAGATAAGACACCATAGGCTACAAGATCTCTAGTCTCAATTTTGCAATAAGAGCAGACGAAGCCAACCAAAGAGACTGGAATTAAGAAGAAGTTGGAGTTTGAGAAGAAGTGAACCCAACCATAACCACCTTCTAGACTTGTAGAAGAAAGTAAGAAGTTAAAGACCAGTCAGGAAGTACTTCAACTAGTAGTCAAAGAAAAGAAAAATCAGTTGAAAGCAGAGTGATATCTCATAGTCCCATCAGAAAAGAGGACTTGAGAATGAAGGTGATTAAATAAGAGGTACCTGTTAGAAGCAGAAGCTCAATTATAATCAAAAAACCTATGAAAAGGTTGGTCAAGGTACAAGTTGAGTCTATTTTGATCAATAATCGGTCTATGCATCTTCTAAATCATGAAGAAAGGAGATTATATGGGATTCTGAGGGATGAGAAGTCATAACCATATCCAGTGAAGATGACCAAAGATCGATATACTATCTACCCAGCTACAAGTAGAACATTGATCAAAATTGTATCTGACGTACAACCTAGAGCTTCAAACATTGTACGTAATGTGGAAAAAGGGAAACAGAAGATGTACCCTGAAAGGACAACAGGTGACCTGACTGAAGCACAGATACATGAAGCAATGAGAAACATAGATGAGGCATGTAATGCAGAACAATCAAGAGGAATCTATGCTTCACATCACATCTCAAAAGCATTAAGAAGTAATTGTGGACGCTTCACCACAGATGTAAGTTCTCATGTAGTTGAAAGAGTGACTAAAGCATAGTACAAAACTATCTAATTAGAAGGTATTTCTGTCAACTTAGAGACTTTTGTGTACTTGATTATGCACCTTAGACCTTTAAGTTCTATATCTTCAATAAAAGACGTCATTCCTCTTCTTGGAAAAAACTATTCTTAAGCTACCTAGAACTCGATGTCTTACCCTCAGAAACATCTGTTGCTACATACTTCTACCCATCGAGTCCAACTCCACAATTCAAACTTATTGGAATGGAAGAAGTCAGACATTCTGAGCAGTGGAGTCAAGAAACTTTAGTGAAGCAGATTGAAGAAATTAATACTAAGGTTGATGATCTACAAGACTCAGTTCATGATCTACAAAACTCAGTGGGTGATCTGCATGACGAATTAGCTTATTTATGAGTTACAGTAGAAGCAGACCTCAAATTAATCAGAACAGATATGCAGCACATGTTTTTTGAGATAATGAAGCATCTGAGGTAACCTTTTTAATTAATAACAAATAGGGGGAGAGAAAAAGAAAAAAGGGGAGACAAGATCATAGAGAAGAAGAAAAAAAAGGGGGAGAGACAACATTGAAGAAGAGAAAAAGAAGAAGAGAAACAGAAGAAAGAAGAAAAGTAAAAGATAGCATGCATACATGTATCTTTTGTTATTGTCTTCTTATTCTTTGCTTATTTTCATCTTATTCATTTGTTATTTTCTTATTCATCAATTAAATAAAAAAATTCATTCACTTTGATTATGATTATTTGTTATCATCAAAAAGGGGGAGAATGTTAAGTCAAAAATACTTTACAATGATTAATTTTGATGACAATCAAATAATAATAATGTTAAAAACAAATGAATGTTTTTAACAAGTGTGTTAAGTGTGCAGATGCAAAGTCAGTACAGACGCAGAAAGTCAATACAGACATAAAATACAACACAGACGTAGATTCGAAGTCAACACAGATGTAGATGCGAAGTCAAAGTACAGAATGCAGACGTAAAGTACAGAACACAGACGTAAAGAAAACATAGACGCAGACGCAGATGCAAAGAAAAATGACACAGACACAAACACAAACGCAGATGTAGACACAGACCCAGACACAGATGTAGACGTAGACGCAAAACATAGATGCAGACGCAAAGAAAACATAGACATAGACGCAGACGCAGACGCAAAGAAAACATAGACACAGACACAAACACAGACGCAGATGCAGACACAGACGCAAAACATAAACGCAGAAGCAAAGAAAACATAGACACAGACGTGGACGCAAAGAAAACATAGACACAGACACAGATGCAAAAAACATAGACGATACCATAAAGAGACATTGGCGCGTCAGACAGTTATTTAGTTAGAGTTAGTTACAGAATTCAACTAAAGAAGCGGTTATCAAGATTTAAGAAGCCGTTATCAAAAATCAAGAAGCAGTTAGAGATGAAGACTATAAGCACTAGTCGTAGTCGAAGATGTTACAATATGAGAAATCTTAGAGCAAGTTTAGAAAACTGAGAAACTTTTAGCAATCTTAGAAAAAGTTAGACAAAAGAGAAATTTTGTAGTGCGATACGAAGAGAGCAAATCTCTGTAAAAAAAGCTCACAATCTTTTTCTAGTGAGAGAAAGAAAAGGCAAATAGCCTGGAAAGACTAAAATAGCTGAAAGAATACTTTGTAAGAGACCTAAAGAGGCTCTGGAAGGGAAGCAAGAATACTTGTAACTGTTTGAAGTATAGTGAAACACTCAGACGAACTCTGAGAACTGGACGTAGCCCACAGTTTGGGGTGAACCAATATAAAATCGCAGTGTCTATTCTTTACTCTTTACTTCAGTTTATTTTGTTGTTAAACAATTATAAAGAAGTTACTTACGATTTACCTAAGTAATAATTTTCGTATAAACTTTGTGATATCTTTTTAACAAAAAAGAAAAGTTCTTAGCAAGACTCATTATTCACAAAAAGGATACAACAATTCAACCCCCCCTTCTTGCGTATCGAGTTTCTTGTACGTAAAGTTTTTACTAACATGTGATTTATTTCAGTTGATGCTCTATTAAAAGAAAAGGTTAGTGTTAATGCTACTAATTTAACAACAATTCAACCTCTGTGATTGTCTAAATGATTAAATAAATGCAAGTAGAGCCAAATTCATAAATGTATACAGCAACAAACACAAAAGTAATGACTTCAGTCAATTCTAGTAATCTTCAGATGACCTAGTAATCATTTTACTCTAATCTTCAGATGACCTAGTAATCATTTTACTCTAAGCTTAAGTGCTCAGCAAAGCAAATAAATCTCTTAACTCTATTCAAAATAACAAGAACACAATCATGTTAAATATAGTCAGAACTGAATGCTTCAACGTAAATGGGTCTATATGCGTTCAACATGATGTTAATATAACTATCCAAGAACTAACACCGAAAAGGCAACAAATTTAAGAAACAAAGTAATAGGCAGTTCCCACACAAACCTGAAAAGAACCCAAAAACACATAGAAAGAACCCACAACTCACCAGCAAGCAAGATCCAAGTTAACCCACAAGGAATCGGTGAAGAATCAGAGTCATTGATCAGATAATGTAAGTTGTGTTAGTTTTTCCATTTTAAAGGTGAAAAGAGACAGTTGAGTAGCTGTGAGTAATCAATGAAGTTAAATGCAATAAATATAAAGAGTAGCTACTTTCTACAAACACCTTATGGACAGGGGAATACAATTACCTGATGCTCATATATGCAAGAATTTTGCATGCTCAACATCAATTGAGATCTAGAAGACAATGAATAACTATAATATTCGGACAAGTATCTAACTAAAAGAATCCAATGGAATGGACATAGCAATGACACAAGTATTGCATTTATAGATTGTTAACATAATTACCCACCTTCAACTACTGCATGCAAGATTCTAAATGAGGAATTACTTTAAATCTATAGTTGAGGAATCCTACAACACAAGTACACATGATTGCTCGACCATGAGTTATCAAAATATTACCTATGGCTTCTCAGGCTAGCAATTCATAGAATTGAAGTATATGCATTTGATGAATCGAAACTATTACAAAGTTTGAAATCATATGTCTTTAGGATAACATTTGTTTCTAAAGAAAATAAAAAAGAACGCATAGAGAGAGAGAGAGAGAGAGAGAGAGTAACAGCAAGAATGGGAAGAAAAAGGATGCAGAGCAAACACAGAAGAGGTGCAACGAGCTCAAAGTAACAAGTTTTATCAAATGAACAAAGAATATCTATTACTTTAGTATCTGGATATCACCATTCTATTTCCCATAGCCATCAGGGTCTGACATATGCATTATGTTGAATTCTTGAAGGTATAGCTTTAAAAGTGCAATATTACTACGCCCATGTAAATTAAATTCACTAAGTGTTTATAAAATTTCAGCAAAGTACTCTGCACAAAAACAATTCTATTGCATGGTGATTGTGTAAATCACGCTTGAGAATGTACAATAAGATTATGAAAAGATAGACAAAATCTTACCTTCTCTATCAGGACCAAAAACAGTTTCACTACCATTTGTGAAACAAATCTCATCTTCTTTATGGACTGCAACCTCATCAATGTATATCGTATTTTAACTATAGTGAAATCCATAAAATTAAAAAAAAAGAAAGAGAGATGTTGCAAATTTTGAATTGAGAAAACTCAACAATGGCTTGAATAATAGCTATCAAGAAGTGAAGTATACGTAATCAGTGATGTAAATTAGAAAACTAAATCTCATATAGGAGAAAAAACGTACATTCTAACAATATCATATTAAAAGTACCACTTGATAAAAAGTTCCTAAGAATTATGTATCGTGAACCCTGTGTGATCAATTGTCATCTTCATACAACAAGAATTGTATTAGTTTTACCCTTTGGATGCTTTAGTAGCCAAAATTGCTCGTTTCAACCACTAGCAACATTTTTTCACACATGGGAATATCAATATGCAATCAATTGGCAATAAATAATCTCAAAGATTACTAATGAATGCAAAGACATTGAAGCAATAGTAGCATCCATGCAAGAAGCCAAAATTGTTTAACAGTCCCTTCACATTACGGATATAACTTATTATGCTAAAGATGAAAAATGAGAAATTCCAACTTAACAATCCACCAGGGTCATGAATTGAATGATGAGACTGACTATCTTTAACTTAAATGTCTTGGGTATTAAATCACATTGCAATAACAAAGAGAACAAAAACCCGTAACTTATTCTGCTCACAAGATTTCATAAAGAAATGGGTTCTACCGCAAATCGACTTAAATAAGCAACAGAAAAATCAGAATACACATCATGGAGTTTTTAGATCATTAAAAATTTGTCAAAAGCCAAAAAGAAAAAAAGAAAATCCGTTGTTGCGATTCAAAGGCTTTTGATCTCCAAGAGGCGCAGACACAAAGGCAAGGAGGGAGAGAATAAAAGAAAAGAAAGAGCACACACCTGAACAAGATTGCTTTTGCCTTGCCTTTGGGTAAATTTGCGAGACAAATAATCCGTTGGAAGAAGCTGCAAAATGAACTGAAAGAGAGAGACAGAGAGTTAACTCACAGCAAATCTTAGAAACAGACACGATTTACCAACAGAGGAGTCTCCGATTAGCATAAGCTTAAACAAGAATCGCTACAGAAACCCAAATAAGAAATGAACTTCGAAGAAAAAGGAGAAAGAAAGAGTAGATTTGAGTAATGGGCTTACCGTTCGTTGTTCATGATTGACGACGCGAAATACAAACCAAGAGACGCAAGGAAAGAAGACCGAAGAAGATAGAAGATAGAAGAAGATCCTGAACAGAGAGACGCATGAAAGAGCAAGAACACTCTAGAAACCAGAAATGATACGGTGAATGAGTAAAGACTCAGGGGCAAAATCGACTTTTAATAGAAACAAATATCAGCTGATTCATCAAAACGCTGCTCGATGGTAGCTTCTCAAATTTCAGCTGGTTGGGTTGAATCAGCCAACCCAACCAGCTGATAACCAAACAATAAATATGGCTTTTTTGTGAAGTCAACCAACTATTCTAAGTCAACCAGCTATTCTTTGGCTGATAAGTCAACCAGCTATTCTAAGTAACAGACCTTTCAAAACAACCAGCTGATTTCTTCGTGCTCTTAGCGAAGTTTTTATTTAGTCCTAATTCAGACATAAATTAATTATTTTTGTTTGTACAGATAAAATTAATTATTTTTATTTGTTAATATATAAATTATTAATCATTTATTAACATATAAATCAAGATATACATAAAATAGAATGTTTATATGTTTACGTATGTTTCTTATCTTAAAATTTAGGATGGTAATAACACGAAAATAAATATTTTAATATTATTTAATTATTTCATAGTTTTTTTATTACCAAAATGTAGTATTTTCTTAAATTATTATATATAAACAAACAATAATTTTAAAGAAAGTATTTAATAAATTTTTTATTTACAGTAAATATGTAATTTTAAAAAGAAATGTTTGCATTAATATTTTTAATTTTAACGCATAATTTTTTTTAAAATGTTACCTTAAACTTGTCAAATTTAGTGAATAGAAAAGTATAAAAAATAATAATTTTATTAATTTAGAACTCTCCTATTTTTTATTCTTCTCCAAATCTTCTTAAGAGGCTTTTGTAATTATGCATTAAAACTTTATTATTTAGTATTTACAAATATATAGTTATCTTTTTTTAAATTAATTTAATTATTTAATAGTACTTTTGTTATCAAAAGAAGTATAATTTTTTAAATTTATTATATATAAACAAATAGTAATTTAATAAAAACAGTTTTTATAATATAATATTTTAAATAAAAATATATTACAATTTTATATAATTTTTTAATAATATTCACAAGTTAATTCTATTACTCATTTTAAATTAAGACATCAAATAATTTTAAATTACGTAATTAATAAAATTATTACAATGATAAAAAGTATTTCTATATTTATTTTGTTGAAATAGTTTAATTCAAGTTAGTAAAAGTATTCATTAATGGATCAAAATAGAATAATTTGTGCAATTTTTGCGTTTCATAACTATATAAGAAAAAGTATAATTAGTGACTCGATTTTTAGCATCATCGATCAAGATCCTGAATTTATACTTTCAGATGTATTTCGGGATGTTAAAGTTAACTTTACACAAGAAGACATTGAAGAATGGAGAACTCGGGAGATGACAACTATTCGTGATAATATTACTTCTAGTTTAATAGCAGTTAGACGTCGTTCTTGAATTGTTATAAACATTTGCTTTAAATGATGATGTTCATTTCTTTTGCTCTATTTGAATTGTGTTATTAAACTTCATTTTGATTGTTATATTTTATGTTTGGATGTATCATCATCATCATCATTATTATTATTGTTATTATTATTATAATTACTGTTATTATTATTATTGTTGTTGTTATTGTTATTATTATTATTATTATATGTTCTATATTTTTTATTAGAGTTATAAACTTAATTTTTGTAGAACTAAATATCTAAAATTTAAATTCCTATAAGAATATTCAACGAAATACTAAGATATATAATATTCATACCCTTATAATTTTTTTTAAAGTGATGTCCTTATAAGTCATTTCATACGTAAACAACTAATACTAAATAGCTAACTTTACCAAACATCTCTATCAAAACAGCTAATACAATCCGCTGGTCAAATCAGCTGAAAGAATCAGCTATCAGCTAATAGCTAATGGAATCAGCTAACAGCTAATGCAACCAGCTGGTTGCCAAACAGGGCCAATATCTAGACGAGTAATAGTCAAGTAAGTTAGGTGTCCTACAAACCATGTGTGTATAGATGGATGTGTATTTTTTTTAAAAGGAAAAAATAAAATGAGCAAAATAGACACAAAATATTTTACGTGGTTCACCCTTAACTTTGGGCTATGTCAACGGACAAAAACTTAGAATAATTCTTCCACTATTACAAATAGTAGGTATACAGAGATAAAACTAAAATAGTGGCTCACAAGGTGTTTCCCAACCTAAAAATACTGACCTCACTATTTTGTCACTCACCAACCCTTTAGGAATATTTTTCCTAACTTCAGAGCATTTGGTTTGCTTTGATTTTCCTTTTGTATTTTTTTTGTTTGATGAAGCAGGGAGTGCCTTATATAGGCACTCCACCGCGTGAGACAGCTGCAAAGGCAGCTTTCTTCTTCCATTTATTCAACAAAAGCAGCAATTGTGGACATGGAGTCCCTCCATGTGAGAGGGACCCGTATCCAACAAATCTCCCCCTCCCGATTACATGGAGGGCTCTATCAAGCCTGCTACTAATCAACAATACTCGAACTTGCCTTTTGGTAGAATCTTGGTTAACATGTTTGATCCATTTTCATCAGTATGGATCTTTTTTAACTGTAATTGTTTCGTCTCCATCACATCTCTGATCCAGTGATATCTTATATCAACCTGTTTTGATCGTGAGTGAAAAGAGGCATTCTTACCAAGATGAATAGCGCTCTGATTATCACAAAACAGCTGATACTGTTCTTGCTTGATACCAAGTTCATTAAAGAACTTCTTCATCCATAGCAACTCCTTACAAGCTTCTGTTGCTGCAATAAACTCCGCTTTAGTTGTAGAAAGTGCAACATACTTCTGTAACTTTGACTGCCATGCCACAGCTCCCCCTGCAAAAGTAATCAAGTAACCTGATGTAGACTTTCTCGAGTCAATATCTCCAGCCATATCTGCATCTGTATAACTAGCTAATACAGGTTCTGCTCTTCCAAAACATAAGCATATTTTGGATGACCCTTGAAGATACTTGAGAATCCA
>JANIIA010080266.1:0-10077 GCA_027478495.1 Erythroxylum alaternifolium
AAATTTTCCGGGTCCGGAAACAGTTCCGAAAAATTCCCAGAAAATTTCCATAATTCTCTAAAAATTAGAGAATCACTTTGGACCTCTCCAATTCAATTATCACTCACAATATATCTATTTGCAAAATTCCTCATTTGTTCACACTTATACCGGGACAATTGTCATGAATGCATGTACAATAAATTCTTGTATGCACAACTCACTATTCACAAATGCATGAGCATGAGATGTGTCGATTTGCCACACTTGGACCTGTTTCTTTGGTCCGACCTGTTTTCTGGAAACGGGATGTTACAGTGAGCTTTTTTTGGAGTTGATTTGTTATATCCGTCATCTTACTTAGCTTAACCTTCTTAGGATTGTTCGCTGCTCCACTTGAAGATGACATCCGCTAAGTAAAAATTTGATGGGAAGGTCCAAGTTGAAGTTCCCTGATCGGCTCGCTTATTAGTTAACTTGGAAATACTTCTAAAAATGTTTGTCCTTCTCTCTTGAATCCGTCTTTCTCCTCATTTTCACTTTCCCTTTTCTCTGTTCGAGTGATAGCCATAATTCTCTCCTTCGGCTTTACCTCAGTGTTGATCGGTAAGCTACTTGCATTTCTCGAAGATAAAGCATTAGCGAGTTGACTTACCTGAACCTCCAAGTTATGGATGAATAAGGCATGATTCTTCACAATTTGTTCGAATTTCACTTCCATCCTCTTCTGAGTTTCTTCTTGGCTAGCAAACGTCCTCTTCTGATTCTCCTCTTGAGCTGCCAATTTAGACCTCAACACTTCCATCATATTGTCCATTTTACTTTCCATCTCTCCAATTCGATCTTACTAAAATCCCGAAGGTCCTTATGGTCTCACTGGGCCATCTGTATTGTTATTACTCTAAGAGAAATTTGGATGGTTTTTCCATTCTAGATTATAAGTATTGGAGTATGGGTTGTTACCTCTTTGCGAATGGCCTATGTAACTTACCTGTTCAGTACCACCAGTTTCTAATAGGAAACACTCTGTTGAGCCATAGTTGTTCTGCCCGTATAGCTCACATTGAACTTGCATCGCCTTCACTGTAGAAGAGGATGCTCCTTGCTTGTTGTTCAGCTACTTCATAAGAGCCATGATCTGAGCCTGCAAAGCAATAATAGAGACAATGGGTATCATAACTTTTTGTTCCTTTTGCCCCTGTCTACTCCTCTCGCTTGACCACATGTAGCTGTTAGTTGCTAATTCCTTCAAAAGATCATAAGCTGCTTCCACAATTTTCCTCATTAATGAAACTCCAGCTATTGCATCGATGGTTGCTCTTGTGCTCGGATTCACTCCATTGGAGAACGTCTAAAGTAGGAACCCTCTTGAAAGGTTGTGATGGGGACAACTTCTCTACAATTTTTTAAATCTCTCCCAAGCTTCATAAAGAGATTCCCCATTGTTTTGCTAGAAATTTGTAATCTCCTTGATAATCCTCGTCGTCTTCATTAATGGGAAATACTTGGCGAGGAATGCTTGGGAAAGCTGCTTCCAAGTTGTTATCTGTCTTGAATTTAGTGAGTTGTACCATGCTTTAGCCCAATCTTTCAACTTGAATCAAAGCAACCTTAGCTTCACTGCATCATCGGACATTCCATTAAAATAGAAAGTTTCGCAGATCTCTAAAAAATTTATGATGTAGGTGTTCGAATCCTCGTTGGATAGCCAATAAAACTTAACACTATTTTGTAGAATGTTAAGGAGCGCCAGCTTTGTATTGAAATTGTTTGCTTAAACCACTGGTCTCATCACTCCTTGAGGACTAAATCCTGGCCTCAATAAATCCATCAGAGTCCTCTCCGGTCCTCCTTCCTCTCCTTCTTTAGCCATATCTAGCTGTGAAAAGTTTAGATGCTTTGCCCTACTTAAGTCTCTTTCGTGTCTCTTAATGTCGGGAAATTCATCTTTAGTAACTTCTTTCGTCCTTCACATGCTCCTTGTGTTTATGCACCTATAATTATGCAAGGAAAAATATAAAAATTCTTAAATCAAAGTAATCTAAATTAAAAAAGATGCTAAACAATCAATACCCGCCAAAAACTTGTTGAGTGTAATTATGCAACACAAACTACTTGTTTTATGCTCAAAAATTGCAAGTGTGTGGATCATGACTTGTAGTTAAACAGCAGATATAGATCTCATAGGGATTGATGCTCAGATACCACTTAATTTAGACTAAAATTTGTTTAAGAAATAAAATTGTTTAATGCAAATAATATGAAAAATTAAATTTAAATTAAGAGGCTAATAAGGAACACTGAACAATATTAAAATGTAGAAAAATCAGAATTCAATAATATAAAGACTAGAGATTACTTTTTCCCTATTTTGTCTTCCTCCTATTTTATTAATCGAATTGTATCTCACCAAAAATTTTCAAATGTATTAATTACCCTCTCTCAAGGTATAATTAATTGTTCCTAATAAAATTAAATGGAATCAATTGAATGATCTCTCAAACTAGCCAATGACTCCATCAATTCAACTAGTTAGTAAACTATCCTATGGGTGATCAATTGAATTCACTGAGATCTCTCTTCTAACTAATCAATTGGTGTGATGATGCAAATCTATAGGTTTCCAACTCTTATTATACAATCCTACACAAATAATCTTACTCACTCTCTTCATTTGTTGCAAGATAACAAATAAAATCAACAATCATCAAAGACATTTTCATCAAATTCAATAAAATAGAAGTTCTAACAAAATAGTTTAAAAGCAACCCTTAAAACTAAATCAGCCAATCATGGTCTCCATAACATCATCAACACACAAATAATCCATCCTAAAAAGATTAAAAGAAAGAAAAACACTAAAAGAAAGAAAAACATAAAAATTGAATAAAAGAAACTTCTTCTCTTCTTTTCCAAAATCTGGAATTTTAGTTGTTGATGTGCTATTTTCACCAATCTTAATGATAACTTTGACTTCAATCATTCCTCAAGGCTAAAAACTTGTGTTCTTCGCTTAAGCAAGCTCTTTATATAGTAGGGTTTCGTCTTTTAATCATGGAGGCTTAATTCTCCTTTAATAGTCCAAAAACCCTAAATTTAATGAAGCCCCGTATAATGACTCAGATTATAATTCCCACGATCGTGAAAATGGGTATGGTTCCCACGATCGTGAGAATTGGCAACAGAGAGTCTCGTAGCCAATTATTTAGAAAAACATAGACTAATGCACAACTATCACTATCCCAAGAGGATGGTGAACTAATCAAATCCCATGTTATCTAAGGCTAGGAAATTAATAAAATGAAAATAAAAAATTCACAGAAAAGTAAATATGGGAATTTGATTAGCATGAATTGAATTTTGGAAATTAAGACACAAATAAGGCAAATTAAGCAACACATGTCACAAGTAAAATCACTCAAGAGAAATTACCAAGTTATAAGGGAGGGTATTTTCCTATCATTAATGTTAATCTAGCCATTTATAAGTTATTGTGGTGTCGATTCTAGACTATTAGACGGTCGATTACTCTATCTCAAGTTCTAATAATTAAACCTTAAATCGTAAACCCTAATTGAATCATGGAGTTTGCAATCTCTTAATTAACAAAAGAACTACAATTCTAATTATATCTTAAGCCCTCTAATAAAATATCGAGACTCACATGGGATCTCTCTCTGCACAAAACCTAAAAAGATTAATCACGTGATCTATTGAATCCCCTAACTCTTATTATTATTCAGTTTTCCCTCTTAGTTTATTACTGAAATATGCAAATACTGCAATCAATCACAACACCAAATCAATAAAACATAAAAACGACTATATTAGAATTAAATCAAGGTAAATACTAAAGTAAGAGTTAAAACATTATTAACAATCTAAGATCCATCAAACATTATTAACAATCTAAGATCCATCATTGCACAATCCATTTCAATCTTATACATTGAATGAATAAAAATGAAAATGGAATGGAGAAAGAACTCCGATCGGATAATCCAGGAAGGCAGTAGTGTCAGGCGACCCACTTATTTAAGAAGGCCGCATTGTCGAAAGACCCTCTCCTTCTTCTTTCTCTCTCTTCTTTCTCTCTCTTTGAAGCTTTTCAAATGTGGCAGAAAATGAAGTTCTCTTTTAGGGTTACATCTCTTTCCCTTACATGATATTTTCAATTAGGGTGACCCTAAGGTCTTTTTTGGGTCTAAAAAGTCCGAATAGTCCCTTGAAAACTTAAGTTGGGAAGGTTGTACCCGTGTTTTGTCACACAGGCCATGATTGTGGCCTCCTTATTTAGCTCTCTGTCACAATCATAGTAGAACATGTAACAATCGTGGCCTCTTACATCCATTTATGACATGATTATGGCATATTGGCCACAATCGTGGACTTCGTTTCGAGTCCGACCCTTCTCTGTTCTTTAATACTTGCCCTGAAACACTAGCAAACTCATTAAGGCACCTCAAATATATAAAATTAAAGCTCAAAAGCTTACTTTAACCCACAAAATTATTATAACATAAATATCTACTAATTAACATAATTTTAACCTAAACACGAATTAAACAACTAAATTAACAACTATATACGAACTAAACTACCCATAAAAACATGATGCAATCTGTAGCTATCACTGATTGTATTAGACTCCTCAAAGAGACACCTGATCCTATGAAGATAGACGAGTTACAAGTTATAAAGGAACTCATTTTCACTTAAAAGCTGCTAATGGCCAATCCCTTAGATCTTGCACTCACTGAGAAGGAGAAATCTGAGCTTAACTTATACTTACAAATGTTAGAGACATACAATCCTCAACTAAAGCAGAAATCTATAGCTCAATAGATGCAGAAAGAAGATAGAAATACAAGTATTTCTATAATGTAATTCATAGAAAAAGAAAAAGAAACAACATAATATCTCTTGATGATAATCTCAGAATGATTCATGATCAAAAAGAGTTGAAGGAGGCAGTAAGAAGAAACTTCAAATAGATAAATGGGGTAAATACAAATTTAGCTAATATTCCTGACATCTTGTTTAGTCAATTGGCAGGTTTCATAAGCCATGATCAACAATCTAAAATGCTTAAAGAAGTTACGTCCTAGGAGATAAGGGAAGTGGTGTTCTCATTCCACCCAGAAAAGGCCCTAGGATATGATGGATCCAATGCAAGGTTCTTCTAGGAGAAATGGACTATCTTAAAAACTCCAATAGTAAAGGATGTCCAAGAATTCTACAAAAATGGTAAACTGCCAACTAAAGTGAATAAGACTAATTTAGTCTTGGTTCCTAAAATCCCTAATCCTAATTGCTTAAATGATTACAGGCCTATTGCATGTTGCAATGTTTTATACAAGATTATTGTACAAATTCTTGTCAAAAGGTTGAAGCTAGCATACCTGGCTTCATCAAGCCAAGTCAGGGTCCCAGGAAGAAGCATGGTTGAAAATATTCTATTAGCTAAGGAATTACTCAAAGGTTACAAATCAAATGAACATATCAATAGTTATGTGCTCAAGATTGATTCACTAAAGGTCATGATAACATTTAATGGTGTTTCTTATCAACTATTTACAAGCTTTTAGAAATCCACATGACTTTATCAAATGGATTCTATCTTAAGTTACATCTATTTCTTATTTAGTATTGATGAATGGGGTACCTTATTAACTTTATACTACTGAAAGAGCAGTTAGACAAGATGATCCTCTATCTCCTTACTTATTTTCCAATGTTATGTAGGAACTACAAAGACTCACTTAAATTTGTATAGAGAACAACACAAATTTGAAATTCCATTATAGATGCTCTAGTCTTAGGATTGCTCAACTTTCTTCTACAGATGATTTATTCATGCTTTGTGCTAGTGATCCCACCTCTATTCGACTCTATTGAAAGCTTTGCCAATATTTTAAGATGTATCTGGGCTCAAAGTAAATCCAAGTAAGGCTGCTATTAATATTTTTAAACAACGTTATGAAAAATTAATGACTGTAATAATAGATGTTGTACTCAATAGACACCAACTACCTCTCACTTACTTGGACTCCAATCTCTACAAAAGGAATCTAAATGTGGACCTCTCATAGAAAAGCTCGACATAAGACTCTCTTAATGGAACAACACAGTCTTTTCATATAGAGATAGAGTACAATTGCCCTCACCATTCTTAATAATTTGCATGTATATTAGTTATCACATTTGGCTATCCCTAAGGGATTTCTGAAGAAAATTGATAGTGTATTAGATACTTAATCTGGCATGGATAGAATTATAATAGGGGAAGGTTATCCAAAGTTAAATGGAGTGTCATATGTCTTCCTAAGCAATATAGAGGGTTGGGAATCAACTTAGCTAGTAGAATGAGTAAAAATTTGCTGGAAAAAAGACTATAGAGCATATACTGGAACAAAGGAAGCCTATGGGTGATAAGTGTAAATTCCATTATGTTTTAGGGCATATTTTGATATGTGTTTACTCTTTAATTCGATTATTTAGTACGTGCTTATATTATAATTACGTTAATTTGTTAATTATTTATGTTTTAAGTGTTCTATGGGTTAATACAAGCTTTTGAGCTTAAATATTATATTTTTGAGACACCTTAAAGAACGGAGGAGTTTAAGAAGACATTCAGGCTGAAACAACCCTATCATGATAGAAGGCTCAGATGTAGACCACATCGTGGCCTGTAGGGCCACAGTTGTGGCCTCTGTTGGGTGAACACATAGAAACTCATGAGCTTCATGTTTTGAGGGATTTTTAGGACCTTTTAGATCTTGAAAAAACCCTAGAGTTACCCAAAACATAAGAGAATATAAAAAAAGAGGAAAAAGTGGAGAAATAGCATTTGGATCAGCCACCTTGAGAAACCCTAAAGAGAAATCATCAAAAGACAGAGGAAGAGAAGAAGGAAGAGAGAAGAGGAGAAGAAGCTGGCTCGAAGTACTTCCCGGATTAGAAGATTTTCTAACGTCGCTGCTTCTTGTCATCCATTTTAGAATGTATTTCCTATTCTTTTCAGTTTTATTATTGTATATAATTGAATTGAATAGCTAATGATAGGATCTAGAATGTCGAGGATGTTCTAAACTCACCTTAGAAATTTTATTCTTGAATTAATGAAATCTGATTCTTTATGTGTTTAATAGATATTGTTGTGGTTTGATTCTATAATTGCTTAATTCGATAATAAACTAAGAGGGTGAATTGAATGAAAATGATTAAATCAAACTAACGAGAGTTAGGTAATTTAACAGAAACCAGAATTGATCAGATCAAGAATTTATGCAAAGAGAGATAGGTTTCGATAGTTTATTAGAGAATTTTAGAACAATTTAGGATTTTAGATAGGTTATGAATTAAGAGATTGCAACCTACACAATCTGATTAGTTTAGAGTTAATGGTTATAACTCAAGAGAAAGTAATCAACCCTAGGATAGTCTAGAAGCAACAATCCAATAATTCGTAATTAGTTAGGCTAGCATTAAGGATAGGTAAAATTCCCTTTCTATCAATTGGTAATTTCTTCAGTTGATTCTTGTGTGTGTTGCAAATTGTTTAGTAATTAGTATTTTCATGTTTGATTCTTAATTTGATTGATTGAATTAAATTATCGTATTAGTTTTGTTACATCTTGAATTTCTATTATTTATTCTGGCCTTATATTTTAGGATTAGGTTAGTTCCCTCTTAGTGGGATCGACACCTTTGGTGCTATACTAATAAACTATGTGCTTGCAGATTATTGAGGTTTAATAATTAAAACATACACACAATCAAACCCCAATCAATGGGTAAGATGGGTACACATGTTTCATATCAAGTACAAAAACAAATGGTCTATCTCTCAAACTCTTTTCAATAGATCTTACATATGAGGTCCTTCATACATCCTCATATCAAATGTCATATTGGAAATGGAAATAAAACATCTTTCTTGTTTGATGATTGGCATGCCTTCGGGTTTTTATGTAACACTGAACTCTTTACAAATTTAAGAGGATCTATCTTAGGAGATACTAAAGTTTAAGATTTGATCTAGAGTAATAGTTGGAAATGGATTTTTCATATGGGCAGAGGAGTCAGTTTTTTTATTAAACAATGGCCTTCATATCCCAAACCAAACACAAAAAATGAGATCAAATGGATGTTTCACAAGTCTCATAAATTTATAGCTCAATAATGCAAAGAATTATTGCTTGGACCTATGATCAAGTTTCCACTCTACATATTGATATAGGGATCAAGTATAGCTCTAGCTCACTCTTTCATGTTATGGTTAGCTGCTCGACACAAATTGGGAACTAGAGATAGTATTAAGTTCCAAAATTTAGGTACAAATTGCCCTATATGCTCTAGGGAAGTTGAAACATAGATTATATATTCTTCAAATTCCTCAAACTATATAACTACGAAGGGCTTTTTTCAATATATCTTTCTTACAAGATAAGGATATTAGCTAGATGAATACATTGTCTTGGGCTAGCAAATTTAGATGGGCTAATAGAGAAGATCAAAGGGTCTTCAAAACTGGTTTTGCTATGATGGTGCATTATATTTGGAGAATGAGAAATACCAAAATCTTTGGTAAAGATGAAGAGTTCAAGGATTATAATTGGAGACATTTGTCGCTCAAACTAAGGATGGATATTATGATCAATACCAATGATCTACTCATATCCAATACTATTAAAATGCAATTGAACATCTAGGATACGATGTTGTTGGATGTATCCATCCATGTACTTTCTTCATTAGTTTAAGCTCCATTCTTAGGAGATGTAACTTCATACATTTTGTAATTTTTCGCCTTTTGAATTAATTGATTACTTACTTCCCAAAAAATATTTAATAAATTATAAAACTAATTTTTTAAAATATCAAAGGAATATAATGTTCTAAATTAATTATGGAAAACTTTTTCAAAATTTAATCAAGAAAAATAAATTTTCTAATTAATCATGAAACTTATATTTAAAATAAATAACTAATTTTAATAAAATAGAATAATAACTACCCAAAATAATAAATTTATCTTATTTCAATCAAATTCATATAAAAAATTTTATTAAGAAATACCTTTCTTTATGACTTAAAAAACAATTTTATTAATTTTAAAGGAGTCAAATTAATTACTAATTTCTATCTAATTGAAAATGAATTAATTTAATTTTTAGAAAATATTTTTTAAAAATATTAGTTAAGAATCAATTTAGTTATTATTCTTAATTTAATTAAGAAAAATAATTAATTTAATATTAAAATTAATATATCATCTTAATTACTACAATCATTTGATAACTAATTTAATGTGTTAATTCAACTCTTAAAAAGTTAAATCAATTTCAAATATTCCCTCCATTTGTGTGATCCTATTAAAAAATCTGAATGGATGATCAACTTTCCTTGGTTCTTCCAATTTTGTATAAGCCTCTATGAGTGATCAAAGAACAAATTCTCACCAAAATGAACATATGATTAGGGAAAAATGTTTAACTAGATTGGATTGAAAAGAGATCTATCAATTTTTTTTCAGGATGAGCATGCTACCTTGTTGTGAGTTAGACAAAGTAAAGCACCGATCAGTTGAGTTAAGATCTACCAGGTTCACCTTGTTGTTATTCTTACTTTTATTTTTATTTTCTTATCTTTTAATTAGTTTTATACACAATGATGAGATAGTGATGAGCCAAAGAAGTACCAAGGAAGAGGCAATGAGGAGAAATGTCTTCTAGAGACCCAATTGGAGCTCAATAGCCTCAAGAGTGCAAAACCTTAGCTCATCCACTAGAGCGACCCAATATGTTATTGTTTAATGCAGGATCCTATAAGGAGTAATATCCAAGGCTTAAGGACTAGAATTAGGAGGCTCTAGAACAAATTAGCTTGACTCAATAGGTTTAGCAACTCATCAATGTTATAGCATAGTCTCAGTTCTTCGAGATCGTGAAGACCTCATACTAGGAGCTTACGCTCGAGGTGCTCTCTCTGTGTTGGAGTTATGTAAATATAGTGTCCTGGAAAGCAAGTGTATTTACATGTAACTTTATCTTCTTCAGTTACAGTTTTGTAATGAAAATATTTATTATTAAT
>JANIIA010080277.1:0-10077 GCA_027478495.1 Erythroxylum alaternifolium
TAAGGTTAGACATTCTTTTCTTCAATCTCTTTTTTCGTCTCTTGTTCTTTAATAAAGTAGGGTTCAGCATGGTGTTCTACTGGCTCTTCTAGCTCTTCCTCATTCTTAAGTGTGATAGCCTCATATTGCTCTAGTTGATATAATTCCATATTTTTCAGAGATTCTTCCACACTTCTCTTACAAAATTTACAGGAAAGTTGTCTTACTTGAATCTCTAGGTTGTGAATAGAAGTGGCATGATTTTTAAGAATTTGATCAAATTTCTTTTCCAGTCTCTTCTGACTTTCCTCTTGGCTGAAAAACATCCTCTTCTGCTTCTCTTCCTGAGTTGCCAGTTTGGAACTAACCATCTCTATAAACTTGTCCAACTTACTTTCCATCGCTTCAATTCGATCTTGTTAAAATTCAAATAGTTCTTGATGTCCTATGTGAGTACTTGCATTATTAGACTAATAAAAATTTGGGTGGTTCTTCCATCCCGCAATGTACATTTTCTAATAAGAATCGGCACTTCCCCAACCATACTATGCTTCATTGTAATTTGCAAAAGTTCCTTCTCCCTATAATAATTATCTTCCATCATTGTGCTTTATATTTCTTCTCGACATCTAGCTATTTAGATTTATCATTCCTCATTCTAAGATGTCTTGATGTGTCTCTACTTTACGCCCCAAACTTTTTCTTTACTAATTTCTATCAATCTTCACGTACTCCTTGTGTTCATGCACCTACAAATACATAAGGAAAAGTATCAAAAACTCTTAAATCAAAGTAATCTAAATTAAACACGATGATCAATAATCAATCCTCGGCAATGATGCCAAAAACTTGTTGAAGTAAAACCTATCTACTTGTTTTACGTTTAAAAACTGCAAGTGAACGGGTCGTGACTTATAGTTAAAAAGAGCGAATATCGTTCCTATAGGGATTGATGCCTAGAAACTGCTTAATTTATACACAATTTTATTTAAGAAAAGAAAATTTTAAATGCAAATAATCTAGAAAATTAAAATAAAATTAAAAGACTAATATAAACAATGGGCAATACCGCAATTGTAGAAAATCTGAATTCAAGAATCTAAATGTTAGAGATTACTTTTTCCTTATTTTGTCTCCCTTTTTTTATTGATTGAATTGTGTCTCACCCTAGATTTCTAATTACCCTCTCTCAAGATGTAACTATTTGTCCCTAATCGAATTAACAGGAATCGATTGAATGATCTCTCAACCTACCCAATTACTCTACCGATTCAACTAGTTATTAAACTATCCTATGGGTGTTCAATTGACTAATCGGGATCTCTCTTCTAACTATTCAATTAACATGATGATTGCTAGGCCATAGGTCACCAACTCTCGTTGTACAATCCTACACAAATTTCATCTCACTCACTCTCTCAATTTGTTGCAAGATGATAATTAAGAACAACAATCAACAAAGAAAATTGTATTCAATTCAATAAAATAGGAGTTTTAACAAAATAATTCAAAAGCAATCCCTAAAATGAAATCAGCCTAACATGGTCTCCATAACATCATCAACAATCAAATAACCATTTTTACAAAGAATAGAGCAGATTAAAATGACAGAAAATTGAATAGAAAGACTCCTTCTCCTTTTTGCCAAAATCTAGAATTTAGGTGTTGATGTGCTATTTTTCCCAATCTTGATGATGATCCTTGTCTTCAATCCTTTCTCAATGCTCTAAACATGTTTTCTTCACTCAAGGATGGTGTTTCTATATGTGGATGTCATTTCTCTTGAAGATGGAGGCTTAATGATGTTTTTATAGTCCAAAAACTCTAGGTTTAATGAAGCCTCATAGATTGCTTCGGATTACAATTCCAACTTCCGTAGGAATTTGCATGATTCCCACGAGCGTGGGAATTACACACAGATGCACTCCTCATTTCTTTTACGATTCCCATGTCTATGGGAATTTGCATGATTCCAACGAACGTGGAAATTTGTCACAAATTTACTCTTCTTGTTTTGTCTTCTTTGATCTTTTGTTCAACCTCCAAATTGCTCCCTCTTCTTTCCTACACAAAAATAGTCAACTCTTACCCTCAATTAGCATCAAACATACAAGAACAACAATGGAAATCAAACTTAATCAAAACATACAAAATGAATACTAAACTAGAACAATAAACAACAATTATGCTAGAAAACACATGTCAATTATCTATAAAAACATATCCTAATGCACACCTATTAGTGACCCTTAAGTTTGTGGTTATTTTAGGCACTTGAATTAAATCTTAATTCAATCAAATCATGAAGGGTTTCATGATGCCAATTTGTCGAAATATAAGTAGATTAATACACGAACTCTTCGATAGTTAATTATCCAACTTATGAACCTTTCCATAGATAATTACCATGCAATTCATCCTTTCACCATACTATACCCCACTTCATTTGGAGTATGGGCTATGTGTCAACTCTCACTAGAATGACTACGTCACATTTAGTCCAAGTGATGTTAGTTCTTGTCCTGGGACTTTATTACTCTTATGTGTCATTGAAGACTCTCTTCATGACACATAATTGCTTTGACCATAGACTCCTGAGTAATGACCCCGACAAGAGGCCATGAGTATCATCTCCTTCTATCAGGAGTAGTGAATCCTTTATTGACTACTTAATTACCTTCAAATATAAATAACTGTACCTAATTACCACCCTAAGAGCGACCTTATCTTGAGGTAACAAGGAATGATGTCAAAGCATAGGATTCGTATCCACGATATCCTTGAGTACCTAAAGTCTAAGGATATTTGCACCATTGCTATAATAAGATTAATCATTGACATTCGATAGATCAATCATATGATAATCTTATAGCAGGTCATCTGATGTACTTACTACTCATAGTAAGCATCCATATGTTAACTCTAAACAACTCATGCTTACAGTTTATGAGATCCACTGCTTAATCAAATCAAGGAGCATAACATGTGCTAGTGTGTCTGGATTAATAATGTCTTATCTTATTAATCCTATAACTATGGATTATTTAGATGCTAACACAATTGCACATGATAAGAATCTAATTATCATGATCTCATCATGATTTCCTTCATACCATGTTTTGTATTATGGACTTCTTTAATTTGATTTAAGATTAACATATTCATATATAAACGAATATCAAATTAATGAAAAATACCTTTCACTTTATTAATCAAAATAAAGTTTGTGAAAAAGTGCTAAAGGTGATTGCCTTTAGAGCACAACTCTAACAGTAATCTACCCTGAGTTCAATGAGTTGTACTATGCTTTAGCTCGATCCTTCAATATGAATGAAAAAAGTCTCAACTTCACCACATCGTCGGACATTTCGTTGAATCAAAATATGTCATAGATCTCCAAGAAATTTACAATGTGGGCATTTGGATCCTCGTTGGATAGCCCGTACAACTACACATTATTTTGTATAATGTCGAGTAACGTTGGCTTTATCTTGAAATTATTTGTTTAGATCACTAGTCTCGTCTAACTTGAGGATTAAATCCTGGCCTTATGAAACCTATCGAAGACCTCTCTGGTCCTCCTTGCTCTCCTTCTTCAGCCATATCTAGTTGTGAAAAGTTAAGACGTTTTGCCCTTCGTAACTCTCTTTTGTGCCTTTTGATGTCTTGAAATTCATCTTCGCTCACTTCTTTTGTTCTTCGTGTGCTCCTTTTATTCATGCACCTTCAATTACACAAGGAAAAGTATCAAAAACTCTTAAATCAAAGTAATCTAAATTAAACAAGAAGCTAAACGTTCAATCCTTGACAATGGAGCCAAAAACTTACGGTTCAAAGACTTGTTAAAGGTAAGACCTACTTTTTTACGCTCAAAAACTAAAAGTGAATGGGTCGTGACTTGTAACTTAAAAGAGCAGATATCGATTCGATAGGGATTGATGCCCAGTCACCACTTAATTTAGATAAAATTTTGTTTAAGAAATGAAATTGTTTAATAAAATAATATGGAATATTTAAATAAAAATTAAAAGACTAACTCAAAATAATAGACAATACCAATGTGCAGAAAAATCAAAATTCCATAATCTAAAGACTAGAGATTACTTTTTCCCTATTTTGTCTCCCTTCTATTTTATTGATTGAATTGTGTCTCACCCTAATTTTTTGAACGTGTTAACTACCCTCTCTCAACGTGTAATTAATTGTCCCTAATTGAATTAAAGGGAGTTAATTTGATGATCTCTTAACCTACCCAGTGACTCGACCTATTCAACTAGTTATTAAACTATCTTATGGGTTATCAATTAACCACCCGAGATCTCTCTTCTACCTATTCAATTAACGTGATAATTGTAAGTCTATAGGTCGTCAACTCTCGTTGTATAATCCTACATAAATTTATCTTGCTCTCTCAATTTGTTGCAAGATAACAAATAAAATCAATAATCATCAAAGACAACTTCATTCAATTCAATAAAATAGGAGTTCTAACAAAGTAGTTCAAAAGCAATCCCTAAATCTGAATCAACCTAACATGGCCTCCATAACATCATAAACATTCAGATAAACCATTTTACAAAGAATACAAGAAGTAAATTTGACAGAAAATTGAATAAGGAAACCCCTTCTCTTATTTACCAAAATCTGGAAACTTTGGTATTGATGTGCAATTTTCCCCAATCTTGATGATGATCCTTAACTTTAATCCTTCCTCAAGGCTCCAAACATGTGTTCTTTACTCCAAAGATGGTGTTTTTATAAAATGGTTTCATCTCCCTCTAAGATGGGGACTTAATGATGCTTTTATAGTCTAAAAAACCTAAATTTGATGAAGCCCCCAATAATCCTTCGAATTGTAATTCCCATGATCATGGGAATTGGCATGATTACCACAATTGTGGGCATTGTCCATAAAACACTTCCTCTTTTCTTTTCCTCTTGATTTCTAACTCAATCTCTAAGTTGCTCTATCTTCCTTCCGACAAAAAAATAGTCAATTCTTACCCTAAATTAACATCAAACATAAAAGAACAACAATGGAATTCAAACTAAACAAAAATATACAAAATGAATCCTAAACTATAACAATAATCAACAATTATGCAAGAAAACATATGCTAATTATCTAGAAAAACATAACCTAATGCACACCTATCAAAATACGATCTATGAACATAAAAGGGATTATTCCTCTAATATCGACAATTGTCCACCCAAAGACCTTCTTGTTCCCTTAACATGTGAATTCATTTATATTCCTAATCAGGAGTCAACTCCACTAAAATAATCACTTGAAAAGTTTGATTTTCTCCTAAGTATGCATATTTCAAGTGAGAGTGTAGTGGTTTGAACTCCACATACCTTTTGGGAGTAGGTTCCTAGGAATGCAATGCAGCCACCATTTTAATTAACTCCTCTCTTAATTTAACATTGTTAATGTCTTCCAACTCTAGATGCTTACTTAAAACTGATTCAATTTATCCTTAAATTTAACTTAAAAACTTCCTGTGCTAAGGGATCAATCACATTAATATCAAAAATAGAACGATCATGTTGAGGATGTTTCAAAGCATCAAAAAATATTAAAATGAATTACTCCCCCCCCCCCCCCAATCAAATTATATTATGAGGGTGCCCACATAAATGTGTATCTTAGTTAGGTAGTGTTAAGGAATGATCTCCTTACTAAGATTGGTATAGAGTTGGGGGAAATGTCATCAACCATATCTACTATATAGAAATCTACAAGAAACATTAATTCATTCTCTTACACTAGGACATCCTTAACCACTCTAACTAGGTAAGCATTAGTACGAGTAGTCAACTATATAATGGCACCAGTTTCTTTCAAAGGGCCTAAGTTTAAAGAAGTGTAAATAGAATGACACATAACAGCTATTAATGCTCCTAAATATCACGACTCTCTTAATTATAGTGTTACCAATCTTACGGGGAATAGTAAACATTATTGGATCCCAACACTTTAAGAGGTAATATCCTTTTGAAGGCAAAAGAAACATTCTCACCCATTATGATCTTCTCATTACCTCTTATTTCTCTTATTAGTACACAATTCCTTAAGGAATTTTGCAGACTTTGAAAACTGCTTGATCGCATCTAGAAAAGTTATATTTACTTCTACCATTTGAAAAGTCTCCAAATTCCCTATCCTTTTCCTCCTTGTTTAACTTTGCTAACATGCTAAGAAAAGGTGGGGGACTATTCTTAACCATGTTGGGAAAATTAAAATTTACCTTCGAACTAGATAAGGGATTTTCATCTTCTCCTCACTCCTTTCCAATTTCCTATTTGTTGGGGATTCTATATAGTATTTTCTTAAGATCCTTAAGCTTCCTCCAACTCTTTAGGGTCACCATACTGACATTTTTTAGATTTATATCAGGTTGAGATGAAATTTTTCCTCCACTTTTTGATTCTAAATGTTCGATAGCAACTACCATATGACTCACCTAGGTCTTTGAATTCTAAATGCCAAAAAATGCCTTTTTAAATTGATATCTTGTTTTGCCCAAAATTTGTTTCACATCTTGCTAGAATTGTAGAGTATTAGTAGCAAGAGACTTCACTATATCCTCTAATTATATACCTAAGTTAGGGTAGGAGACTTGTGGTTTGGGTTGAAATTGCTGTGCACTTTATAGCCCATTTCGAAAGTAATTATGCTATCTATTCCCTTTATTACTCAAGTTTAATTGATCTCTCCAACCTGGGCTATAGTTTTAGGTATATGGACTATACTATTAGGGAAAATTTCCTCCTACAACATTAACATACTCCATGTTTCTAGATTATAGAGTAAGCAACCATCTATTAGATGGTTCATATTTGCATATAGCCTATAAACTTTCACTTGTGCTTGCCCTATAACTAATTGTATAACAAATGATATTAGTTTATCTAAACAATGTTCTATGGATGAATTATTTACCTCATTTACTTTACAAACATCATTGTGAATCCTAAATATTTTAGTGTTTGTTGCCATATGCTTAATTAAGGTTCTTAACTTCATATAAGTATTAGATAAGGAGTTGCTTTATAATATTATGATAAGTTCAGTTCGCACACAACTTCTTGAAATGCTTCCAATACTCATAAAGGGATTTTCCACAATGTTACTTTAATCCCACAAATCTCTTTCGTTATGCTCATTATCTTTAATGCTTGAAAATAATTATGCAAAAAAAAAGCCTTTTCATTTCAATCCATGGTGTTAACACTCCCTATAGGAAAATCAAAAAACCAATCTTTTGTTGCATCGTTTAGTGAAAATGGAAAAACTCTCAATATGATTTACTCTTTTATCAACCTTGGAGATTCCATGTTAAGGCAAACCACATTGAGCTCCTGAAGATGCTTATAAGTATCCTCTCCTGTAAGAACATAAAAATTAGGCAAAAGATGTATCAAACCAGAAATAAGCTCATAAGTAATATGCTCAACAAAATTCTTAAAGGTCTTTAGCTTAAGTCTAAATTAGTCAACTCACTTAAGGTTCTTGGATTAGCGTTAGCTTCTTTCAAATAAACTCCCTGTTCTATTCCTTGAGTTGTTCTATTTTTCTTATGCAATCTTTACAGCATCCTTTCGATCTTTAAATCAAATTGTACAAGATCTTGATGAGGACATCTAGTCACTGTCATATACAAACACTAATAAACATAAAAAGTTTAAGAAATAAATATAAAATCAATTATAAATAAATATATATACAAAACACCCATTAATATCAAATATAAAAACTTTAAAAACTTCAATCCTTGGAAATAGCACCAAAATTTGTTAATGTGCTCCAAGCACACTAAAAAATAAGACCTTATTTTACTTAACTAAATTTGTATTAGTGGTAACAAAGGAACGCATCAATAAAGATTGTGTGATTAGCTTTTGTAATGAACAAATCAGTGTATAAGATTGGGGCTTTGGTTGAAACCAATTAATAAGATATAATTAAATTGTGGAAGAGAAATTAAATCAAACAATACCAAGTTATAATGTTTAATTAAATTCAGTTCTCCGTTAATTCTCAACCTTTACACCAATGTGCATAATTAATCGTCATTTGTTTTTGTACGTCTATTTGGAAATATTAACTATAGATTAACAACAAGCTCTGTTAACTGTTGTTTTTCCTTATGTTGTAATTAATACAAGCTCTCTAACTAGGTCTAGCGTGTTAGACGACCCAAAATAAGTTCTCCAAATTTAGTGCGACAACTGCTTTACATATTAGGAAAACAAATTAATCTAAGTAACAACCACTTATGCTCGAATCATTTAACTTATGCAATGTTATTCCTAATGATGTATGACCATTAGTTTACCATAAATAAGTAAAATTTACAACAATTATAGATTGCAGTCAAGATTTTGGCATTGAATCTGTACATCAATAATCTAGTAGGCCTATCTAAATCATTTACATGTAAATCTCAAATTTTAGACACAAAACATCATTGTCAATTGTGAAAGATAGTAAAAACAACATCACTAAGATTGATCATTTCCCAAAAATGTTAATTGCCTTCAATATCCCCTTTAAACTGGAAAGAAGAAGATTAGAAAGGAATCTGCCTCCTTTTGTGTCTAAAATTTTTACATACTATATTTTATCTCTTAATTGCCCTTTTATACCATAAAACTAGGGATGTATGATTTTACATGGTCATCTACATGAGCATGTAGGTGATTGTGTATTTTAATTTAAAAAAATCATAGAGTTACACTTTCACAGTTGGATACATGATTAAGATACACATACTTGAATCTCACTTATATAGTTATATAGGTTTCCACACGGGCATGTAGGTTATAGAGATGGTTGGAATCTCACCTTCAAGTTCTTACATGTTTTCAGTAAGGTACACATTCAAATACACAACCACGTAAGTCACATTGACTCCATTTCTTTTATTCTTTATCTCATTTTTTCACCTTCTTTTTGCTCTACGAAGCAAATAAGATTAAGCATCAATAGAATTGCATTAAGGATGTGAATTTGGTTCATTTTGGTTCTTGTTTGTTCAACTTTTACCTATACTAAAATATGAACCAAAATAAGTATCTTAAGTGTAATATAAACATTAACACTAAGAATTAGGGTGTAAATAGATAATCAATAAAGCAATCATCAGAAACTTATACGAAAATATTAGTTGAGTGAACTAACTTTAGAAATGGTTTTAAGAAATGATGAGAAAATAATTAAGCTTTTAAATAAGGTAGGAATTGTAATAACTCGTTTTCCATTCTAATGGTTAGAGTTTTAGATTATTGCATATGATTTATATCATTTTAGGATTCATGAAATGCATTTCATTCACATATATATCGTTAGCATACACTCATGAATTATGATTTCGTACACATTGCAAAGATAGTATATATACTCAGTTGACATATTCTGGGGTATGAAAGGTTTAAAATGATCATGATGTGAGTTGTGTATTGTTTATGTCTTAAATTTGGTTTCATTGGTTACAAGTTGTAAATTTGGAATTAATTGTTACAATTGGAAAAAATGATGCATGAATTTGATTCTTTTATGTCTTGTTCTTAATGTATAAAAATCATAGGTTATTGGTTGCTTTGTGGATGAATGAGATTGAAATTTAAAGTACAATGAAGGTGAATTAATGCTAAAGAAAGGTGCTAGTGTAGTGTTCTTGAGTGGGAAATAACTAAGATTACATGAATGATAGTGAATGAAAATTTCTAATTTGGTTTCTGATACATGAAAAATTAAGATGACTAAGCATATAAATTGAGTCACAATTGGCATAAATAAATAAATGACATTTGGTACAGGTAATTAATTCACAAATGGCAGCAATGAATGAGTGAAAAATGGACTAATAACTTGGTGACATTTGGCATCTTATAGAGGGGATAAGTGGTTTACATGCTTAGTGACATATGTCATTGTAATATGGAGACACCGAGCATTTGATGAGTCAAGCTACTGTAGGAGTAGTTTATGTTGTGTTCATTCTTCTCGTTTCCATTGCTTTCACCATCGAAACACTCACACACTCTCACAACTTCTGAATTTTGCTTCAACTTCGTTCATAGTCACCT
>JANIIA010080287.1:0-10077 GCA_027478495.1 Erythroxylum alaternifolium
ATTAAAACCGGGAAAATGTCATGCATGCATGTACAAACATTCACATGTGCAAAAATTCACTATTTCCTATTCATGTGTATATATGAATGCATGAATATGTCAAAAACACTTTAAACATTCTAACATATTCCAAAATGACCAAAATACCCTTTCCAATTGGTGAGGGGATGTTACAGTAAATTGAGAGATTACAATTCTATAATTTAAATTAGGGATTATACATTAAGGTTAAAGATTATAACTCAAGGAGAGTAATCCACCCTAAAATCATTTAGACTCAGTAATTTGATAATCTCATAATCAATTAGATTTTCGTTAAAGTCGAATAAAACCCCCTTTCTCTTAATTTGTAGTTTATAGGTTGATTCATAATTGGGTTATGCAATCTGCTATCCTTTTTATATTTCTAAATTTTAATTCTCGTAATTGATTGTTTGATCGATTAATTTTCTATTTAGTTATTTACTTTGAATTATTGCAAGCCTTAGATTTTATGATTAGATTCCCCTCCTCGTAGGATCCATACCTTAAGTATTACGTGAATGACCAGTGCGCTTGCAGTATTATCGAGATTAAAAAATAGTAAAACTTAGCATACGTAAACGTGGGATCAGTTGCCACTCTCTATTCCCTGTTTATTTGTAATATGACTCTACGTTTAGGGTTTTGAGTCGTCACCCCTGCACATGGCATGTGATAAGTTGATCAAGTAAAGTAAAAAATGGGTCACGCGGGTGAAAAGTTAAGTCACCCTCGTGAGGGCACTTATCACGGTGATGACAAGGTAAACCACCATCGTGACTAACACAAAACATGTCACCATTGTGACTAAAACTTAACTTGTCATCACCATGACTAACATTTTGATGTTATTCACGGTGGTTACTTGCTAGGTCACCACAATGAGATGGTGACACTTGTCACTGTTTTTCTTTTTTTATTTCTCTTTTCATGCAAAATTTATGTGACTTTCCCTTCATCCTTCGTGCAAAATTCAAAAAATAATATAATTAACATTCATGCAATATTCACATTATTTAGACTCAATTTATCTCATATTTGGATCAAACCACAAAGATTTGTAACCAAAATCAATATATGAAGGCAATTAAAAGCAATAGAAACTAAACACAACAGGGAACCACAACTTATATCCAACATGACAGTAAGCATAGGGGATCATGACTTACATCCAACAGCACAACAAGAATAAGGGACCACGGCTTACATCCAAAACCACAACAACCATAGGGGACCACAACATATAGTTATAAACAAACAAGCATCATCAAAGCCAGAAAAAAATGGACACAAATGAGAAGATTTAGGGGACCAAAAAAAACATAAAAGGTAGATAAAGATGACCTACCACGATGAGATGTCGTCTGAGGAAGAACACACAAGGAAAAAGAGAGAAGAAGCGCGAGATGAGGGCTGGTGGGAATAAGATGGGAGATTAAGGATTAGGGATGAAGAAAATGTTACGTCTGTTAGGGAATGTCAATGTAAGATTAGTGGTTAGGGAAGAAGAGCATACTGCGTGGTGATGTTTGTGGATTGATTTGAAAAATCAATTACTTGTTTTACACTAAAAATCGCAAGTATACGGGTCATTTCTTGTAATAAAAGGCAGATATCATCTCACAGAGATTGTGCTTAGGCACCACTTAATTCAGGTTGTGTTTTGTTTAAGACTCAAATTTGAATAATAACTGAAAAGTAAACTAAATCAAAACAAACTATCAACATTCAAATAATGCAATAGTGGAAATTTGAAGAGAAAATTAATCAACTTATGGGAGAGTGGATTTTACCTATCATCAATGCTAATCTAGCCTTTTATATGTTTATGGTAATCAGGTCTTGCATGGGATCTCTCTCTATGAAATTACCGACTAGATTGGTAAAGTGTTCAATTAGATCAGCTAACTCTCATTAGTCCAATTTAATCATTTTTATCCAATTCACCCTCTTGGTTTATTACCGAAATATGCAAAGACATCAATCAATCATAACATCAAACTCAAGTAAACACAAATCAACTAGATTAACATTAAAGATAAGCAAAATTCCAAAGGAAAAGTTAAAAAATCATTAACAACTTAAAATCCATATCCATACAACTCATCTCAATCTTACATATTAAATGAATAAAAAGATAAATAGGGAGGAAATGAAACTTAGGTTGGATGATTCACGAGAGCAGCAACATCGGGAGATCACCTATTCTGGGAAGTTTCAACGTCAAAACCATCTTCTTCTTTTCTCTTTCTCTTATTTCTCTCTCTCTTTTTGGGATTCCAAATGTAGGGAGAATGTAGGCTCCTTTCAAGGGTTCCATCATTATCCTTTTATAGTCTTTTCTAATTAAAGCAACCCTAGTGTCTATCCGGGGTTCAAAATGTCTAAAATGTCCCTCAAAAACTCAAATCTAAAAATGGCTCTACATTTGTCTACATCCAGGCCATGATTGTGGCCCATGGTATATGACCGTGACTAGTTTACCTACTCTCTATCATAACTGTGGCAGATTCCCCACGATTGTGGCCCTATGCTTGAGCTTTTTTGTTACGATCATGGCGTATTTCCCATGATCGTGTCCCTATGTTGGTGCTTCTGTCAAGATCGTGGCGAGTCCCCTATGATCATGGCCATGTGTTTTGGTACAGTTCTCCTTCGAAACTCTTTCAAATGCCCTAAAACATTAACAAAATCATCACGGCACCTCATATATATATAATTGAATCTTAAAAACATGTTTTCACCTAAAGAACACTTAAAACACAAATGTTTACAAACTAACACAAATCTTAAACTAAACACAGACCAAACAATCAACTTAATCACTAAACACATATCAAATTACCTATAAAAATACAATGCAATCTATATCTATCAACATCCCTACACTTGAACATTTGCTTTTCCTCAAGCAAAGATCAAATACAACCAGTAAAATTCTATCACTTAATTTTCACAAAGATTAAAGTATGCAATCCCTTAAACTTTGGCTAACTTAAAGATAAGTATAAATTCAAAATGGACCTTCTGGATTTCACTCATTTCTCTCAAGTGTTTGATGGTTAGTGTTTCTCTCAAACTTCCTATAAGAAACCACACTATCATAGGCTTGCTAATACACCAATTCTTCTCCACAATGATTAAATGCTAGGACATATCAAAAGGGCTTTGTTTCGGGTTATAATGTGGCCAAGGTTAAGGTGGGTTAAACAGGTTTTAGAGGTTTATCATAAGCATTTATAAACTACTAAGTGTACAAAGGAATGAGAACGATAAATTTCTAAGATATGCATATGGATAAGACTACTTCTCTGCACTTATTGAAGCTACTACATGTTATTCCTTTTTCTTTTCTTTTCTTTTCTTTTCTTTTTTATTTTTCTTTTTGTTCTTTTTCTTTTTTTTTCTTTCTTATAAAAAACAATGAATAGAAAAAAGCAATTATATGCAATGTGCTCTTAAATAGTGATTCCACACTAAAGTATCACTTAGCGCTCTATTAACTTGTGATTAGGTAAGCTAATGGGGTTTGTGGGTTTTAAAATTGGGTGATTTCAATAAACAAAAGGATAAAGTCTCAATGGGGCTAGTAAGGGATAATAAAAGGTTAGGTCATTTAAACCAAAGGTTAAAGCAAGAAGGACTTAATCATTTCTATCTAACATGAATCCAGTAGATTTAAACCTATTTAAAGCAAGTTCTGAAGGTAATTACCTAAGGAAGCATCACACAAACAAGGAAATGAAATTATTATAGAATGGAGTCATAAAGGCTCAATTCCTCACATAGGCTCAAATGAAAATCCATTATGCTTCTATACATTACTTCATTAGTCAAGTGTCAAGTTTTGAGTAAGCTTATGCAGTGAACTACTTTCATCACTCCACATGGTTCACTCTCCACTCAAGTAACCTAATTTGACGAGTGAATAGAAAGTTGGAACTACATTGGATCTCACCTGAATCGCCCCATATATGATGCACAATAAATCTTAAAGTATCCTCAAAACGTATCATTGGGGACCTAAACAACAAGAGAATGAAGTGCACAACTAGTTAAACCAAACTAGATATTATCAAATCAGAACAACACCACAATAACAAAAGACAAACAAATGAAAGACCGACATGATAAGTTAAGGTCATTAGCTTGGCCATTCCATATAAAGTCATAAAAGAGTGAGTGAAAGGTAAGAGATTATGTCCCTTTCTCCAAAGTAAATCTTGCATCTATGCCTATTAACCTTAAAAATTTCACCCTTTTCATTTTCTAGCCCTAAAGCTCCATTAGGAAACACTTGCATAACCTTGAATGGGCTACTCCATCTTGACTTGAGCTTTATGAGAAATAATTGAAGTTGTGAATTGAATAAAAGCACTAAGTCCCCACTTTTGAATTCTTTCTTCTTAATGTAAACATCATGCCACTTCTTAGACCTTTTTTTTGTACAACTTGGCATTTTCATATGCATCATATCTTAACTCTTCCAATTCATTAAGTTTTAATAATCTCTTCTCTCCCGCTAGCTTCCAATCCATGTTTAATTTTCTAATTGTCCAATAGGCTCTACACTCCAACTCCAATGGTAAATGGCAAGCCTTTCCATACACAAGTCGATATGGGGTTATGGCTATGGGAGTTTTAAAAGTTGTCTTATAAGCCCACAACACATTATCCAGCTTCAAAACCCAATCTTTCCTTAAAGTGCTCACTACCTTCTCCAAAATCTTTTTCAACTCTCTATTTATGATAGCTCTAGGCACCCCAAATTGAGTAAAAATCTTCTTGATGAATCGTTGCACAACCTTGCCATCATTTATTGGAGTAGCTATTGCTTCAACCCACATTAAGACATAATCATCTACAACCAATATATAAAAGTTACCTAGGGAATATGGGAATGGTCCCATGAAATCCAAGCCCTACACATTAAATATCTCCACCTCTATGATGTTTGAAAGTGGAATCTCATCCCTCTTCGAAATATTTCCCACTTTTTGGCACCTATCATAATGTAATACATAATCTTGAGTGTCCTTGAACAAGTTTAGCCAATAGAATCCACGCTACAAAATGCGATCAGCTGTCTTATTCGCTCTATAGTGTCCGAAATGAACTGAACTATAACATTAGGTCAAAACTTTAGGCATTTCATCTTTAGGGATACACCTGTGAATAAAACTGTCAGCATATATTTTATATAACACATGTTCACCCCAAATATAGCGAGAACACTGAAATAAGGACCGCTTCCTTTATTGATGTGAGAGATTAGGAGCAAGAATACAACCTGAGAGATAATTGGCAATATCTGCAAACCAAGGAAGAAAAGGATTTTCTACCATCATTAAAGCCTCATTAGGAAAACGCTATTAAATTTCCTCTTCTTCTTCATCTTGTCCCCCTTTAAGTCTCAATAGGTGGTTCGCCACAACATTTTATGCTCCTTTTTTGTCCTTAATCTCAACGTTAAATTTTTGAGGCAAAAACACGAATTGGATGAGCCTAGCCTTGGTATCCTTCTTTACAAAGAGATAGCGCAATGCTGCATGATCTACAAAAACAATAACTTGTGAGCCCAAAGTGTAAGAACAAAAATTTTCACATGTAAATACCACTGTAAGCAACTCCTTCTCAGTGGTGGTGTAGTTTAGTTATGCTTCTGTCAAGGTCTTACTGGTGTAGTAAATTGCATGTAACTTCTTCTCCTTCCACTGTCCGAGTACACAACCAATAGCATGGTCACTTACATCGTATGACATGATCTCAAATAGAAGTGACTAATCTGGTGTCGTCAAAATTGGTGTTGTTGTAAGTGTCATCTTTAACCTGTTAAAAGCAATCATCATCAAACACAAAAGGCACTTCTTTAGCTAACAAGTTATTTAATGGTCTAGCAATAAGAGAAAAATCCTTAATGAACCGTTTGTAGAACCCTGTATAACCAAGGAATGCTCAGATGCCCTTAATTTTGGTAAGAGGTTGAAACTTTTTAATCACTTCAGTCTTAGCTCGATTTACCTCAATCCCCCTGCATGAGATCTTATGGTCCAAAACAATTCCCTTTTAGACCAGGAAATGACATTTTTCCTAGTTCAAGACTAAATGTGACTCCTCGCATCTTTGTAACACTCTATCCAAATTAAACAAACAATGATCAAAAGAGTCTCCAAAGAATTCATTTATAAATATAAATACCTCTATGAAGTCCTCATTCATATCTACAAAGATGGCCATCATACACCTTTGGAATGTGGCTAGTGTATTGCATAAACCAAAAGGCATCCTCCCGGAGCATTGATGTCTTCCCTATGTGGGTGAATTTTTACATCTGCCCTTAGAAGTATGGTCTATAGAAGGTTTAAGCTTTTTAGCAAGTTCTTTGGGAAAACCCCTACGTACGAATGCTTAAACCATCAAAATGGCAAGAATTTGATATGCCAAGATTTGTGTGGAGATAGAATGAAACTCAACTCTATTTTATAGCTAACTAATGATGAAATTAAGAGAAATAAGAGAGTTGGTTCAAACTAAAGTTAATATAACATACCTTTGGAAGCAAAACAATTCAATTAAAAAATGGGTTCCTATAAGTAAAATCTTAAATCTGATTAGTCAGAGAAAATTTTGGGAGTAGAATTTAATGAAAAGAGTCAAGAAAGTGCAGAACTTGATCAATAAAAATCATATAGTAATGAGGAAAATGCTACTAGAAATGCATTGCAGGGAGATCTTCCTAAGCTGTTAGTAGATGAACAGGGGAATGAAAAAGAGATGTTGGAGAACCAATTAAATGAATTAGCTGATAACTCCCAAAGACAAACAAAATAATGCTAGGAAATTACAAATAATATGCTAAAAAAGTAACCAATTGATGAAGAGATGGAGAAACTCTAGTAGGCTAATCAAAATAGCAAACATTTATTCGAGGTAGTTAAAGACATCAAAGAAATTTCCCCTAAATCTAGAAGGAGATCAGATAGGAGAAAAGGAAAAAACAAAACAAAAAGGAAAATTCCCTTAGGACTTGTTTGGTTGGATGTTAATTAATTGAACACAATGGAACGAAATGGAAGGAAAGGAAACGGTTTATAATGGAATTGAATGTAATATAGTAAAAAGTTGTTTGGGAGAGATGGAAGGGTTCATAATATAACGTAGTGAAACATTGTTTAGAAGATGGATGTAATGGAATGTAATGTAATGTATAATAAATGACTATTATACCCCTGATATTAAAATTGTTGTTACAAAAGGTTTAATGTTATGATTTTAAAACAGAAATTATTTCTAATTAAAAAGTTACGAATAACCGTAACAAATAATTATATATATTTTTTTTATTTTAAATAATAAAATTTTTATTATTTTATTATTAATTATATACAATTTATTATTTATTATATAAAAAATTATTATTAATTATTTAATAAATTTTATTCTATTATATGTGATTTATATTTAAAATTTTTTATTTATATAGAAATATATACAAATAATTAAAGAATAAATTGTATATATTTTCTATTTTTATTAATAAAATTTTTATTAATTTATTATTAATTATATATAATTTTTATTAATAATATACAAATTATTATTAGGGTAAGGATAAATAATATAAAAATATTATTAATTATATACAAGGGGTTAGGATTAGAAGAAATAATTGGTATTAAGAAAAATTATTGAGGGTATAATAGGTAGTACGTATTTATTAGTTTACGTTCCATCCTAAACTCCCAAATCGGAGGTTTCATATTTTTACTATTTAGGATGGAATGGAACGTAACATAAAACCCTCCGCTTCTAGCCTATTCCATATATTATGAAACCCTTAACCAAACGATGGAAGTGTGTTACGTTTCGTTCCGTTCCATTCAAAACCCTCTAACCAAACAAATGATAGTTTAAGTGTGGAGTACTAGAGGGCTAAATGACCCTCTAAAAATTCAATGGTGAAAGAGATTATACAAGATAAGAAACTTGTTTTGGTAAGGTTTCTTAAAACTAAAATAAAAACACCTTTTTCTCATAAAAGGACTGAATTTTTTAGAAAATAAATGGAAACAAATTTCCAACCATTCATATCATTATAATGGTCGTATAATCTGTCTATAAAATTCATATTTTATTAAGGTGTAAGCTACTAAACAAATTGATTAATACATCCATCTAATCTGCTAGTTTATATGTAAGATCTCTGCTTTTGAACTAACTCTCATCTACTCCTCTAGTTTTGCCTTTCAGAGGGAGAAACTCTAATATGAACTGCAATAAATACAAGTTAGAGTGTAGACTTTATCGTTAGCAGCTGGAGACTTTAATTGTACATTAAGTTCTTATGAAGTTAAAGGTGGAACCTAATACAAAATGGGTGCAAGTAGAGAATTAAATCATCTATTTTAAAAGGAAAATTTGCTAGATTTAAGTTCAATAGGAAGGCACTTCATATGGACAAATAAACATCAAGGTGAAATGATTATCAGGAAGAAATTAGATAGAGCAATTATAAATCAAGCTTGGATGAGTATGTTCTCAGAATCATTTATGCACTTTAGAGAAAATTTTCTTTCAGATCACTCTTTTCTTCTCATATAAAGGATAACTTAACCTAGAAAGCATAGAGTATCATTTAGGTTCTTTAATAGAGTTACACAGTTAGACGTTTTCATCAAGATAATAAGCAGATGTTGGAATCAAGATTTACAATGGTACAAAACTTATGAACTGATGCTGAAACTAGAGCTAGAGAAGAATGCAATCAAAGATTTTATTAAAATCAAGAATTAAAGCCTCAATAACAGTAAGCAGAAGCTGGAAGAAGCTTAAGTAACATGCTATAATCAACCTCATAAAACTAATTTCAGAATTATGAAAACTCAAAGGCTGAAAGAGTATCAAGAGGGTTTTGGCTTTCCAAAACTATATACTAAAGTAGAAAGCTCGATTAAATTAGATTAAATATGGTGACTCCAACACTAGATACTCTCTCTTCTCTTATTTCAAGGAGAAACAAAAACAAAATAACTTAATTGCAAGATAACCTGGGAAACTCCATCTCGGATCAAAAAGATCTTCAACATTTAGCAAGAAGTTACTTCTAGCAATTAATGAGAACAACTGACAATTATCAACAAAGTTTCAATGTGAAACATGTCCTTGTTGCTCCATATAATTAAGCTCTTAATGATTTATTGGTCACCCCTTTCATAACTTAGGAAGTTAAAGAAGCCCTCTTTAGTTTGCATCCATCAAAAGCACCAGGAAATGATGGTTTTCCAACCTAGTTATTTCAGAAAACTTGGAAAGTTATAGGGAATTTCTTCACAAAAGCTGTCTTGGAGTTCTTCTCCTCTAACAAGATGCTCATGGAAGTTACCAAACTTACATATTCCTTATACCAAAGAAGAAAAACCCCTCTTCCATTACTAATTTCCCACACATTTCTTGCCGCACAAATATATTCAAATTCATTAATAAACTCCTTGCTACGAGACTAAAATTAGATTTAAAAGAAGTCATCAATCCTGCTTAAGATGCCTTCATACCTAAAAGAAACATTGGAGATAACATTCTCATTTTACAAAAGCTCTTGGAGAGTATAAAATAGGCAAAAATATCAAAAGCAACTTGATGAAAATTGACTTCTTTGAAGCCATTGACACAATTAGCTGGAGATGGCAAGATTATCTTGAAGCAATAGTCCTACTAGTAATCTTCAGAAAATGGATATTGGATTATTCATACTCCCTCTCTCATAGTCCTAGTTAATGGATTTCTATCTCTACCCTTCAAAAATGCTAGAGGGATAAGACAAGAGGACCTTTTTTTTGCTTCCTTTTTACTTTAGCTATAGAAGGGATCTCCAGAATGATTTCCAAACTAGCAGAACACAATAGCAGATTTCAATTCCACTATAAGTGCAGAGACATTAAACTAACTCATTTGATTTATGTAGATTATTTGATGCTTCTTAATTGTAACATCCCGTTCTCATATTAAGGGTTAGGACCCGAAATTTCAGTACATATGAGCTCAAAGAGAGATTAAGGA
>JANIIA010080298.1:0-10077 GCA_027478495.1 Erythroxylum alaternifolium
TTTAATTAAAATATTATTATTAATTAATTAAAATATTATAATTAACTAATAATATAATTAAAATATTCATGGGGAGGAATTTTCTTGTAAATTTATGTGTGTGTTTTGTTTCTGTCTCCGTCTCCGTTTTCTTGTCCTCTGATTTTGGAAGGAACAAAAATTTTACGTCTCTGTCTCTGGAGTCGGGACAGAAATTGATGGGGACAGCAAGCAAACAGGTCGGGGACAGAATTTTTCTGTCCCTGTCTTCTGTCCCCACCCATGGGGACAGTAACCAAACGTAGGGTTAGAAAATGATTTGTTTATGTAGCACAGGAGATTTGGACATGCCAGCATGAGCATTCTATCAAAACTATCCAAAAATGAGTTAGTAAGAGGATTACCTACTTTAAAGTTTGAAAACAATCATGTTTGTGAGGTTTATTTAAAAGGTAAACAAAACATAAGCAACTTTCCTCCTAAAAATGTTATATCTACTAGCTGACTATTTAAACTTTTGTGCATGAATTTATTTGGTCCAACTAGGGCTCAAATGTTTGGTGGTAAACATTACAGTTTTGTTTTAATAGATGATTATTCCAAATTTACATAAGTTTACTTTCTATCAAATAAGGATGATGCTTTTGAAGTTTTTGAGAAGTTTTGCAAAAAAAATTAGATCAAATATTGCATTACTTCAATTCGAAGCATTCATGGAGAAGAATTCAATGAAACTTTGGAGAATTTTGTGACGGTAATGGTATAACTCACAACTTCTCTTATCTGAGGACAACTTAGCAAAATGGAGTTGTAAAGAGAAAGAATAGAATGTTGGTTGATATGATCAGGACTATGTTATGTGAAAGTGGATTACCTCATGGATACTACGTAGAAGTTGTATCTATGACATGTTATATACTCAACAGATGTCTTATAAGACCTATTTTGAAGAAGAACCCCTATGAGATGTGGAAAAGAAAAAAAAACCAAATGTTGCTTACTTTTGAGCTTTTAGCTGCAGATGTTTCATTCTAAAAAATAGAAAAGAAAACCTTGGAAAGTTCAATGCAAGGTTAGATGAAGCTATTTTTCGATGCCACAGTAATGCAAGTAAAAGATTCAGAGTTTATAATAAAAGAACAAGGAAAATAGAAGAATCAATACATATGGTTTTTGATAAAGCACTACCGTTTATAGTATTGGCTAATTCAGATAATGAAGAGCACTTTTGGTTCTGAAAGACTCTAACTAGAACACCTTAAGAATCACAAATCAAGAAGGTCCCTCTGAAGCTAAAACAGAGCAAGCTCCTTCATCTTAGTAGGAGCCTATGCAATAAAAAACACTGAGAGAATGGAGAGGTCAAGATACATATCAATACATTTTGAGAAACCCCCTCTGAAAGTCTAAGAATAAGATCATCATTCAAAAACAACTTTGTTACTCTCACCTCAAAAATAGAATTAAAGACCGTTGAAGATGCCCTTACTGACGAAAACTAGGTTTCACCCATGAAAGAGGAACTAAATTAATTTGACAAAAACAATGTTTGGAATCTAATACCTTATCCTCAAAACAAGTCTACCATTGGGACTCAATTGGGCAAAACAAACTTGAGAAAAATGGTAAGGTGGTAAGAAATAAAGCTAGATTTGTAGCTCAAGGTTACAATCAACAAGAATGTATTGATTTTGAAGAAACTTATGCACCTGTTGCTAGATTGGAATCAATTAAAATCTTACTTGCCTTCACTTGCTATAGAAATTTCAAGTTGTTCCAAATGAATGTTAAAAGTGCATTCTTAATTGGTTACATTAGCGAAGAAGTATTTGTTAAGCAACCTCCAAGTTTTGAAGATGAAAACCATCCAGATTATATGAAGTTAACCAAAGCTCTGTATAGCTTAAAGCAGGTTCCTCGAGCATAGTATAAGAAGTTAAGTAACTTTCTTCTTGAGAACAACTTTGAAAGAGGAAAGGTAGATAAAACATTTATTAAGAAAAATGAGAATGATCTACTTATATTATAAATTTATGTTAATGAGATAATATTCGGTGCTAGTAATCCATCCTTCTATGAAAAATTCTCAGCATTAATGTAGGGCTATTTTGAAATGAGCATGATGGGAGAATTATCATTCTTTCTTAAATTACATATCAGACAAATAGAACAAGGAATCTTTATTAGTCAAGACAAATACACAAAGGAACTCATCAAGAAATATCACTTCGAGATTGTGAAACCGATGGTTACTCCCACATACACTATAACTAAACTTGGTAAAGATGAAAAAGGCAAAGCTACGGATGAGACAAAGTATAGAGGAATGATTAGATCATTACTATATTTTATAGGCTCAAGATCAGACATTATGCTTAGTGTGTGTCTTTGTGCATGCTTTCAATCAAATCCAAAAGAAAGTCACCTCCAAACAGTCAAAAGAATCTTTCGATATGTTCACGGAACTATGAATTTTGGAGTATGGTATCCAAAAACAATTCATTTCACATAATTGGCTATTGTGATGCAAATTATGCAGGTGATAAAGTTGATCAAAAAAGCACAAGTGGTCACTGTCAATTTCTTGGAGGATGTTTAGTATCTTGGTCCTGTAAGAAGCAAAATTGCACAGTGCTTTTGACTACTGAAGCGGAATACAAAATAGCTGCCAGTTGTTGTGCTCAAATCTTATAGATGAAGCATCAACTACATGATTTTTCTCTAAACTTTTCTCATACTCCTATATTATGTGATAATACTAGTGCTATAAATCTTTCTAAAAATCCTGTGCATCACTTTAAGACTAAGCATATAGAAGTCAAACATCATTTTCTTAGAGATCATGCTTTAAAACGAATCATTATTCTTTTGCATGTTAATACTGAAAATCAAGTAGTTGACATTTTCACCAAGCTACTCTCGGAAGATAGATTTTGCATGTTAAGAAAAGAGTTTGATATATGCAAACTCTCTGATATTATTTCTGCAAGAATTTTCTCTGGTACTTGTCATTGCATTTCGCAAGCTCCTTCTATTGTGTTTCTCCAAGAACTCTCTCTCAGTTTAGTAGGCTCCTTCTAATTTTCGAAGCGTCCTCTTGTTTTAAAAAAGCAAGGTATACGTGTCCTAAAAGGAAATGATCCATGATGTAATTTCAAGTTTTAAAAACATGCGTCCTGTTCTGAAAGTTCTTTTTACATGATTCACAGAAGAAACAGAAATGATCACACTCCCTCTTTTAGTGTGTATAATTGTCTATTCTTAGAATCATAATCGTTATCTTTTTTAGAAGCGTCGTTCCACTTGCATTTGTAAGAGTAAGAGGTTGATCCCTTAATGGCGCCAAGTCAAGATCTAAGGCATCTAACCATTATGAGTAATTCAAACCATTAAAAACAATAATAGAAGAAGCTTGCAAATAAAGAGAATTTGTTGCGAAATAACACATAATGCTCACATTATTTACAGGATTCAAAATAAACATTAAAGTATATTACAATTTCGTTTGTGTCAATACTATAATAAACTATCACAAATTAAATGCCAATGATAATCAATATGAGTAAACAAATATTTTCAACCAAGCACACATGACATCTTTAGATATAAAATATGCTTATCAAAAATAATTCACTCTTGTCATGTTTACTCTTTCATAGAATGGTTGATTCACCTTCGAATGAATTATACAAGGCTAGAAAATAGTAAGTAATAATCTAACTTTATATATAAGCATTTCATTAAAATTATGGATAATTAATCTTGAATTTATACACACATCATAATTATAGTTTGGTCACTTTGGTGATTAACAAATAATATAATTATAATTCGTGCACAAATTAATATTTATTTTATTTATACATGTAATATCATCTTAGGTCGATCACTTAGGTGAGTATAGAGAGATAAAAACATAGTTATACATCTATAAATTAATAATCATCCTTTTAATGATTTGCATCTATACATCAATAATGTAAATTTTTGATAAATGTAATCAACAGGCTTAAATTTTCTTTACACATAACTAGACATGAATTTACATAATTAATACATGTAACGATGTAAATTCAATCAAAACTGTCAGAAAATTAAATATATGGACTGAATTACAACTTAAGCTAAAAGCATAATTCGACAGGGACTTAAAAGAAAGGATTGCACCTTTTAGGACTAGTTAGAAACAATCATGGTTACAAATATAAAAGAAAGGTAGCATACGTTATAACCCTCCTTGTACTCTTCCAAAATAGAGAATTTTATGCATTAGATACGTTAACTTTAACCTTTAAATCATATTCTGATACCAATGTCATCATAATTTTAGGTAAAAACATACTTATAATAGGATCTTGAACGTATAAATTTCTCACGTGACAATAAACAATAAATGTACCTAGATAGCTCAATTGAAATGTCATGATGCAAACTTACAAAATACTCGATAAATTAATCTCTCCCTTTACCCTCTTTCTTACAGCGGCTTTCTGATGGCGCGTGTTCTTAAACGTAAACCTAATAGGCAAGGACAAGACCAAATTATATCAATTAACTTTAATCTGGTATGTCCATTAACTATTATCAATTGGGCTTAGGTTTATTCGTTAGTAAAGCCTAACATTAGGCCACATATGAACACATACGATATTTGTTCGATAAGCCCTTATCATATCCAAGCTCGAGTGACATTCGACAATTATACACACGACAACAATAGAAAATAATCTACAATAACATAACTTTATTATTAGATCCCAAATCAATAAATTAATATTTTATAGACGCACGCAGACGGTCTTAGAACAATGCCGTTATCTTATTATCCACGTCACTAATTAGTCATCACTAATGGCTATTTTTTGAGGATGTTAAACTTACAAATTACATGGTAATTGAAGGGGCACTTGAATAGATAATACAAGTATTATAAAATTAGCGTTTCAATGCTAACTTTTTTTTGTGCAGTAGTTAATGCACTTGAACAGAGATAGATGAGTGCAATAAAGCTAAGGAACTTGCCGTCCCTTTTCAATGCTAACTTTTGTTTCAATATATAACAGGTTAAAAAATGCGCTTGCATAGTTAACGGTTTTTCATCATTCAATTTATAAGCTGTAACGCTTCTGATTTCCCAGCCTCACACTGACAAATAGTGAACATTGAGCAAGTCTCGAAATGAGACACGGGTCCATTCAGCTTCAGAGAATGGAAAACTTCCAATTTTCCAAGCTTTTAAAACTTCATTAGCATTCATATAATGATGTAGCCCTGAAGCAATGCTGAGTAAGTACTATAGTCAGCTCATGACCCTCTTCCTGCAGTTTTTGCAAGGTAACATTCTTCCGGGTGGCGTGTTAGAGGTGCTGATAGCATACTACTTGCTGGAAAGCTGACATTCTTCCAGTTTTAAGCGTCTTCTGAAGAATGCTTGGCTTCTCGTTTAATTCTTGCAAAATGTTTTTCCACAAAGAGGAGTTAGTTCTTTAATGGATGACAGGGTTTTGTGACTAACCAAAAGAAGGAAGCATGACGTAGAAATTGGTGAAGATTATTATGATGAACTGGTCTCAAGGTCATTTTTTCTACAGCTTAATGAGTCCCATCAGTCATGCAAGAGCTGGTGGTGGACAATATTGTCGGTTGGAGTGTATATATATATATACATAGAGAAAATAAAACAACAACGAAACACAGAGACCAACATCAATAGAAAAGTATAATCGAAGTGTCCACTCGACTAATGCAACAACCGGGGAACTTGGACACTACATCCAGCCATTTTAACCGAAAACGAAGCAAACAAATAAATGCTTGGTACTACAGTTTTATTCATTCATTATAATCACTACGCGCACGTCCTTGCCAGGGAAAGAAATCAACAGATAATAAGAAAAAGAATCTACTGTAATATGGCAAATCATGTCCCATGTCTTTGAGTTCTAATTTATTCACTTCACTTAATATGACAGCCAGCAGTCTTGAAAACTTCCTGACAAAGTAAATGAAAGCATCAGCCAGTGATCGATTTAAACTACAGCTTTTCATTAAACATTTAGCTTGAACTTTCTCTTGCTTAAGCAAGTACAGGTCTTGGCATCCAAGCAGGATAACCTGGAAAACATCACATTCACAAATCTTGGTTTTCACATGGCTTTATCTAAAATGTGAAAGTAGCATCATGAAAGTTGGCAACAGTCTCAGAGCCTGAAATAGATCCAGTATAACTTTCTCAAATTTGTTCTTGAACTGTTCACTTAGGTAACAGACAACGTAGAATTGAAGACAAACCAAATTAGCTTTAAACACCTTCCATTTTCAACAAGCTGCCATTAAATCTCCTCACTAATTCATCAAACGTGCCATCTTCAATTCCAATTAATATCTTTTTATGTTCCTCAAACTCATGAAGCTAACATCATTTCAGGACACTGCCAAAATTTGAGCAATCTGGATGATGTAAGTCAGAATACAAGAAAGAAGTTGGTTCTAGATTCTATATTGTATGACAAACGTCATTCTTCTACTCCAAATTCTGGAAACATTTTAATCATCCAACTAGAATGAATAACTTCCAAATACCCTAAAGTAGAGCATGTTTCAACTTTATAACATCAAAAGAAATTGTTTTTCATATAGATGGTCAATATGAAGTTACAGAAAAGATGTATATTCAATCACCCTAACAGATGGAGACCATAGCCAAAAAAAATGAAATAGAATGATCAATTTTTGCAAAAATATAGCAAAATTAGAAGAATTGCTTCTTAGCAATGCTAAATGCAACTTCTTCCTCAATGCTTTATGAACAGGCTTAGCTTTTAAAGCCTCTTCCTAATTTCCTCAATCACACGATCATAGTATGTCATTCTTCTGATGCAGGTTAGAGCTAAATCAAATTTCTGAGTTTGAAATGCATTTGCAAAAGAGTTGGACCATTCTTGCAATTTCTCTTGCATCTGCATAACAAAAATCAAAATACATCAAAATAACTGAAGAAGAAATGGCTATTGCTACTCCCCAATAATAGAGCAACATAAAATCCTTGAAGTGAAACTTTTCTCAGGGTCATCTTAATGATCTGGTCTGAGAGCCTGGAGGCAACCGTCAATCTCCAATTCTATGTCACCAGAAACTTAAAATGTTAAAGAACATTCTACTAATACATTATTGTAAGTTATGCCACCCGGCCCACATATCTGCTAGCAGAAATCGAGCACATAAAGAAATAGCCTGCAATGCTCAATCGTACATCTAAAGGAGAGTCATACCTGAGATTGCATCGCATTTAAAGTCTTAGAATCAGGTGCCTCTTCAACAGCTTCCCTGATTTCCATAATCTGCATTTGAGAATTTAGAAATAAAAAGAGCATAACTTAGGTCCTCACAAACAGGAAAGGAAATAACACACGGGGATAAAGTATAATAGTAAATACTAGTCTTCTGTCAAAACATTTGCTCAAGTCATGCAGTCAGAGAACATATATATGCAAATAAGCTAATTCTATAAAAGTTCAGAGATCATTAATTGTTAAAGAAACACATAGAGATAAAAACACAATATTAGATTCTTAAACAAGCTTTGGGATCATAAACTCCAAAAAAATTACCTCAGCTAGCAATCCTGGTTCTGAAATCGTTTCTTCTTCATTCACATCTATGCCTTCAAGCCTCATCTGCAAAAATGATGTTGTTCTAATGCATAAATGGTCAGAAAGAGCATTAGAAGTAAAAGGTAAGATCTAATAATGTTTAGTTTACCGTATCTTCGTTCCTAGATGGCTTGCTCCACTTGTTCACAATTTAACATCAAGTACTATAATACATAACCCTGCCAAAACTAAGTCCTAGGAAAAGGATCTTTGATATTCAACAAACATAACTCATGACTGAAAATATAATTCCAACACCACTCACATCACGCTCTTGATTCTCTAAAATCTAAACCCTAACTAATTTTCTGCTTTTAACCAGTGAAAGCAATACATTACAAGCAATGGTGCTTAAGAAGTTGAACAAACCATAGTCAGCGATCTAATACAAAGCAAATCTAGAAAGAGACTTAAAAAAAGAGAGACGATTTAGAAACCCTACAGCAAGCAAGCACTACCATTGAAACAAAAAATCTTATAATACAAATCGCAACAACGATGCTTACCATGTAAATTGCCCTCGACAATGGATTACCAAGCGTGCGGTAAGCATCAATCAACTGTGCTGATTGCTCAGCCGCAAAGTCCCTCTCTTGCTTCAACCAATAACAAAGAGAAAATAAGTAAAAACCGTCAGTGTTTATTAATTTTTCCCACAAACCAAAAGCTCCAAGGAATAACTATTGCATTTTTAGCTCAAAATGATTTCGAAGTAAACCTGAGATTTCGAATGAACTAAATCAGGGTGCAATTTCTTTTGCCAATCTTTGTACTTGACCTCCAAGTTCACATCCCCAAGCTCATAATCTTTCTCCCTATTCACAAAGAAACGGAATCAAAGTTCAAGCAAATCGATTGAAGGAATTGATCAAACTTGAGGAAATTAACAAAGAAAAGAACTTTACAGTCCAAAAATATGAAAGTAATCGACGGAGGGATCAATAGGTTGAACGGCTCGACAGCAAGAGCAGGCCAGAAATGGAATCGACCCTTGTTGAGGTTTGGCACCGCAGTTCCAGCATTGAACAGTAACTTCTCCGGAAATTTCTGAGCAGAAGGTTTTCCCGAGAAAGTGGTTTCGTAGCTTAGTGGAAGGAGAGAAAATGGCGGTGTGGTGGATTGGCAAACGATGTCCCGTCGAGGTAAAGGTCATGTGTTGGAGAACTGCGGAGAGAGGTCTCCACAGCTTCGCTCTCATCATTTTCTTTTCTCGAGACTCCTGGAGAATGGTTTCACGGTGCGTCTACCAAAAAGATCGTAAGAGCTTTTTCCGAAGTAATAGGTGAACTGTACTCTTTAAGCATTTCCTTTTGGTCTTTTATATGGAAATAGAAAAGAGTATTATTTGTTTTTCTTAAAAACTCTTATAGTTTAATATTTTAAAAAATAATTTTCATTAAATAGACGAATAATTTGCAAAATAGGTCATTTGACAATTTTTTAAAAAATAATAAAAGAAGAATATGTATCTATTGAATAAAATATGAGTAATTTTTAATCAATTAAATTATAAATAATTTTTAAGAAATCAATAACTAAAAAAACAAACTAGTCCTAGTGATTAAATTTAAAGATCTTCTATATTATAAATTGTTATAAAAAAGGTAAAAAAAATTATCAATTTTTAATAATTTTCCTCTTGCCACTAATTTTTTATAATTTCTAAACAACCTCGTACAAATTCTGCAACTCGTAAAACAGAAGCAGTTGAACTTGATTTTTTTTTTTACAAATTGACATCTAATGGTTGTACAAGCTTAAGCCCTTTTGGTTGCTCAGGCTTGGAATATGACTTACCTCTTGTTGCTTGCAATAATTATTAACTTGGAGTAGGTGATCAATCAAGCTAAGAAATGTGCAACAAGCGTAAGTTATTCTCTATACAATGATGTAGTTTAAGGAATATTTTACAAATCCAAAAATTAAAGTCCTCAATTAGAGGAACCATAATGTTTTAAGCATTAACAGGTGTATTGTTTTTTTTTTGGTGGATACTTCATATTGGTTTCCATACTATATTATCGTCATAGTATTTATCTTAAATTTGGATTATATTTTATTAATGATGAAATCGTGTATAATTCCTACAGACAAGTGGAGTCTTGTATTGAATTTACCTTAATAGGTCGTTTGGAATCCAATATCCAATTCATTAACTTTATGTAATTGAATTCAATTCATACATTTGGAATGTTAAAAAAGAGATGACTTGAATTTAACCACATAATTGAATCTTATTTTTTTATGACTTTAATTCGCATCTTAAATGGTCCGATTTAGTATGTGAATTGAAGAGGCAACTTTTTTCAAAACATTAAAAATTCTTTTTCCAAATATACACATCATAAATATACAAATTATTACAAAACACACACACATTGATTACATACTATTTTTAGTTAAGGATAAAAAAGTCATATGAAGTAGTTGAATTCATTTTTATTGT
>JANIIA010080309.1:0-10077 GCA_027478495.1 Erythroxylum alaternifolium
GGATTTTCAAGAAGAAAATTAACATGGAAGGTAATGTGATTACCTAGAAAGTGAGGTTAGTGGCTAAAGGTTATCTTCAAAGACAAGGAGTTAACTATGACGAGACATTTAGCCCCGTAGCTATGCTTAAATCCATTAGAATGCTCCTAACCATTACTGCTTATTATGATTATAAAATATAGTAGATGGATGTGAAGACAGATTTTTTGAATGGAAACCTAATTGAGGATGTATATATGATACAACCTGAGGGCTTCGTATCTATAGATGGCAGAAAGGTATGCAAGCTTCAAAAATCCATTTATAGATTGAAGCAAGCATTTAGGAGTTAGAATCTGATTTGATGAAACAATCAAAGAGTTTGATTTCTCACAAAATCCTGATGAACCTTATGTATGCAAGAAGGTTAGTAAGAGTGCTATCATATTCCTTGTGTTATATGTGGATGACATATTACTAATAGGAAATGATGTCTCAAGTTTGGAATTAGACAAAGTTTAGTTGTCCCAGAATTTTTCCGTGAACGACCTTAAAGAAGTAACTTACATATTGGGAATAAAGATCTATAGAGATAGATCAAGGAATTTGCTAGGTCTTTCATAGTCAACGTGCATAGATAAAGTGCTAAATAGGTTTAGCATAGAGCAGTCTAAGAGAAGGTTTCTTCCGATCACCCATAGGATAAAACTCTCAAAATCTATGTATCCTAAGACGTAAGATGAGAGGACTCATATGAGTATGATCCTGTATGCTTCGGCAGTAGGATCAATCATATATGCTATGTTATGAACAAGACCCGATATATCGTATGCTTTAAGTCTTACTAGTAGAGACCAAGCAGATCCTGGTAAGGGTCACTAGGTGGCCGTTAAGAATATCCTGAAGTATTTGAGAAGGACTAAGGATGTATTCTTGATATATGGAAATGAAGATCTCGTAGTGAGCGGGCATACATATGCCTATTTTCAATCTAACCAGGATGAATCTAAATCCAGTCAAGTTATGTTTTCACACTGAATGGTGGAGCAATGAGTTAGAACAGTTCTAAATAAGAGATGACCATAGATTCGACGAACGAGTCAAAGTACATTACAGCTGCAGAAGAGGCAAAGGAAGTTGTTTGGATCAAGAAGTTCGTCATAGAACTTGGAGTGGTTCCTAGCATAGTAAACCCAATATTATTATAATGTAACGACAATGGGGCTATTGCTCAAGCCAAGGAATCAAGGTCTCATCAGAGATCCATATACTTAGGAGATATCACCTGATCAGGGAGATAATTGATAAAGATGATGTAAAGATAGAGAGAGTGCCCATAGATCAGAACGTCGCTGATCCTTTGAGTAAGCAACTTCCTCAGACAAAATTTGATTCTTGTGTACTTGCCTATAGTATTAGATACAATTGCGATTGGCTTTAGTACAAGTGGAAGATTGTTAGAGTAGTGCTCTAAAGGCAATCACCTTTAGCACTTTTGTACAAACTTTATTTTATTTAATAAAGCAAATAGGCATTTTTTTCATTGATTTGATATTCAGTTATATATATATGAATTGATATTAATCTTAAATCGAATTAATGAAGTACATGATACAAAACATAGCATGAAGGAAATCATAATAAGATCGTGATAATGAGATTCTTATCATGTGCAATTATGTTAGTATCTAAACAATCCCTAGTCATAGGATTAGTAAGACAGGACATTATTATTCCGAAAAGACTAGCAAATATTATACTTCTTGATTTGATCAAGCAATGAATCTCATAAACTGTAAGCATGAGATGTTTAGAGTTAATATGTGGCTGCTTATTAAGGATAGTAAGTACATCGGATGACTCGCTATGAGGTTATCATATGGATGATGTATCGAATGTCAATGATTAATCTCATCATAGCAATGGTGAAAATATCCTTAGACTTGAGGTAGTCAAGGATATCTTGGATATAAATCCTGTGCTTTGACACCATTTCTTGTTACCTCAAGACGAGTTCGCTTTTAGGGTGGTGATTGAGTATAGCTATTTATGTTCGAAGATAATTGGGTAGCCAATAAAGGATTCACCACTCCTGATAGAAGGAGATGGTACCCATGGCCTCTTGTTGGGGGTTATCACTTGAGAGTCTCTGGCCAGAGTAGGTATTTGTCATAAAGAGAGTATTCAATGACACATATGAGTAATGAGATCCAAGAACAAGAACTAACATCACTTGGACTAGATGTGAAGTAGTTAGTTTAGTGGGAGTTGACACATATCTCATACTCTGAACCAAGTGGGGTATAGTATGGTGAAAGGATGAATTGCATGGTAGTTATCTATGGAAAGGTTCATAAGTTTGATAATTAACTATCAAAGAGTTTTTGTGTTAATCTACTTGTATTCCAGCAAATAGGCATCAAGATGTGTGTAAATTAAGAGTTAATTCAAGTGCCTAAAATAGCCAGGAATCTAAGGGTCACACGCATAAAAGATCGAATGAAAAATAAGTGTGTATGACCTATTTTTTAAGTAGGCCATGATTATGGCACGATCATGCATCATAGGGCCACGATCGTGGCCAAAGGCGAGACATGCCACGATCATGGCTAGCAAGGCCACAATAGTGACAGAGGCCTCGAAATGATATATAAGTGAGTTCTTCACTTATATATATGACAACTTTCACTTCTTACACACTTAAGTGATAGAAAAAGGGTTCTAAAAGTGTTCTAAAGAGAGTGAGAAGAGTTCTTGAGTTATCTTCTTGCAATTTATGCAAATGTTATATAAATCAAATTGCATGCAAGATAACCTTGACATATCTTCTGTTATATTGAACATCTACTTAAATTCTTCAAGTTTGGTGTTCTAAAACCCTTACACATTCTTTCGTCTTCCTTCTTTGCGTGTTCTTAGGTGATCAAGAAAGGTTTGGTGTTTGCAACAACCCGAACAAGGAGAAGAAACAGGAAAGAAGGAGATACACGAGGTAAAAAGTTTTGTTATTTCATGTTCTTTACATATCCTTGCATGCATGTGAGATTTTATGAATTCCTGATTGTCATAGTGTCGGAATATTGATTCCGACACTTCTGCTGCATCCATGTGATGCATGTAATCATGGCTAACCCAACAACTTCTCTAGCCCAACTTCCTCATATAATTTCTCTTCTCTCACACTCTTATTTCCATACACTTTAATAACTTCATCAATTTCCTCTTCAACCTACTTCACACACTCATCCACAACATTAATTTTCATATATGTAGTACCATCCATTGTTTTCTTCAGAGATTTAGACATGTTAAATTCAACCGGCTTATCACCAAATCTTAAAACAAGTTTTCCTTCATGCACATCAACTAATTCCCTACTAGTATTTATGAAGGGCCTACCCAAAATCAATGGATAATATCTATTTACTTTAAAGTCTAACATAACAAAATCAATAGGATTGATAAATTTATCTACTTCTTCCAATACATCTTCTACAACTCTAAATAGCCTCTTGATGGATTGATTCGTAATTTGAATGAGCAGAAATGTTGGTTTGACGTTTCCTAATCCTAATTTCCTAAAAATAGACAAAGGCATCAAGTTAATACTTGCACTTAAATCGTATAAGCATTTAGAAAATTCAAAACTCACCAATAACACATGGAATAATAAAATTGCCTAGATTTTATAGTTTTGAAGTCATTATGCTTAAGAAGATCGAAATACAATTCTTCGTCAAGGTTACCATCTAATTGTCCTCCCAAGTGCATTTATGTATTAGTATGTCCTTAAGAAACTTCGTATACTTGGGCATGTACTCCAAGGTTTCCACTAATGATAAATTAATCTAAAGCTTTTTCAATTTCTCAAAAAACTTGGAAGACTGAGTGTCTACCTATTGTTGTCTTACCATTTATGGATACGGGAGTTTAGGCTTGTAGGGTGGTGGTGTTACTTATGACCTCTCTTTTACTTTTTCTTCTTCTGTCTCCTTTTCTTTCTCCTTCGTTTGACTCCCCTTTTCCACACTTGGCTCCTCCAGTTGCTTGCCACTCTAAAGTGTGATTGCCTTAAGTTGTTCCTTTGCGTTAGGTTCAGTGTTGCTTGGTAGGCTACCTGCATTTGTAGAAGACAAAGAAGTAACAAGTTAACTTACCTGAACCTCCAAGTTGTGGATGGAGGAAGCATGGTTCTTAAAGATTTGGCCAAATTTGGCATCCTAGCTTGCAAACATTCATTTCTGATTCTCTTCCTACCTTCTTTGACTTTCCTCTTACTTGAGAATTTGAACCCCAATATGTCCATTAACTTGTCCATTTTGCTCTCTATTCGGTGTGTCGTAACACTAGTCAAAAAAATAACTAGACTACTACTGTAGTAATGGTGAGTCTAGGTCGATCCCACAGGGAGTGTTCGTTAGCTTATGAAATGAAATTAATTGGTGTTTAGGAAAAATAGGGGGTTTGGATTTTGGAATAAGGAAATAAAATGAAACTAACTAACAAAAATAAATTAAAGAAAATATGCAAAAAATGGTAAAATTTTGGAATTCTGTAGGGATCCAGTTCTTTGATTCAATCTCAGCCTACACCCTAATTAAGCATATTTCATTGATTTGTTGTTCTCAAACCTCTTATAGAAACTATTAATTTTGGGTTAATAATTAACCTGGGTTTTCTCTTAGGTTTTATTTTATAAAGATACGATCATTAATTAAACCTAACTATCGAATAACCTAGGATATGATCTCTAGATTTAACTAGGCAGTAGTATTATGGATTAGGAAAATCGATTCATCAAAGCAACAACCACATACGATGCGTCATTTAACATAGGTCATGTTATCACTAATGATTACGAATCATTAGTTGCTACACATAAATTTCAACATAAAAATTACATATTACGTCAAAATTTTAGCAATGGGTATGCAATTAAACAATTCAATGAACACATTAAAATCATCCTTTCGTAATACCCAATGGGTTCATACATAAATAACCGAGAAATAACAAAAAATTTGATTATCCATACACAAAACCCAAATCAATTAACACAAGATAACACAATCAATTTCTAGTGAGAGAAAGAAAACAACAAAAGCTAAGAAATACACTTAACCTAGGTCGTCGTCATTGATGTCACCTCCGAACTAGCATCGGGATGTTACCCCTCCATGGGTCTATATGAAAATTGTTTCAACCCCTATTGATAACCCTACTGAATACCCCTAGCTACTTGTCACTCACTACCAAGCTTCTTCTCCTCACTACTATTCATCGAAGGGATAAATAAGCTTTGAGGTTTTTGGTCAACTTACACTATTCACATCTTAACTTTATTCTCTTCTTTGTTTCTACTGCAAGTCACTCTAACTGTGCTACTCTCTTCACGCCAGCCCTCTTAGCCATCAACCACTCTTAACTGCTAGCCTCTCCCTATCTACTTCACACCCTCCACTCTTCTCGGCTCTTTACTATAATGTGATGGGAAGAATAAGATTGGTGTCTTCGTCTGCATTTGACACAGTTGTCTCCGTTACACAGGTGTTATCTGTGTTACATAGGATATCTGCATGAAACGTAGACTGCGTTTTGCTGCTTCTGCCTCTCATCTGCACTGTTTTTTTGGTTGTTGGATTTTTCTTCAAAAGACAGCCTCTTTGATGCTTCTAATAGATTCAAAATTTCATGCTTTAATCTAGTATTTATATTCCATCATCAAATCTACATGTAAAATCAATAGGAACACAAAATGAGCAATTAAACTCAAAAAAATAAGAATGAATTCAAATGAAATAACATATACAAATATAGTTAGGTAAGACATTAAAATTAAGATCAAAGACTCAAAACATTTACTCATTTCCCATATTTTCCAAGACTATATAATTATAACCAAAGATGAATGACCTTCAAAAATCATAGCAAGAATTCAACACTCAATGCTTCTACTCATAATCAATCAATATGCATCATCTTCAAAAACTGAGTAATCTAATGGTAGACTTGGAAAATGTGTTTAACTAAAATATATCTACGAGTACACTTAACACCATTCATAATCATGACAAGCCATAACTTTACATATTATTTCATTTCTCCACCACTATAATTCACATGAAAAATCATGATTCAAAGGACTTTTTAGGGTTGTAATGTGGGCAAAGGTAAGGTGAGATGTATTTAAGTCAAATAGAATGAAAGCCAACATAGATAGTGAAACAAAAGTAACACTCAATCAAAAACTGGGTATCATCAGCTATGACGAATGCAACATTTATATTTCACAACCCCATTCAACTCTCACACACCAACCATACCAATCCGAAGGTATTTCTCATATAATTTATGCTAACAATACACTAAAACCACAAGAGTGAACCTTCTAAACCAACATTTACCTCATATCCAATATACCCAAATAACCCATTCATCACAACTTTAGGAGAATGTCTTAATTATAAGCAACTTTTCAAAACATATGCACATGCTCCTAGATAAGTTTATTTAAACAAAATTTTTAAATTTTTTCTTATTTCTTATTTCTTATTTCTTTCTTTTTCATTTTCTTTTCTTTTCTCTCTTTTTTAACATGAAAAGAAATTACATTAATATGGGAATTTCAATGATAAGACATAAAATATAATCCCAATCATTATAGCCAATCCACACATAGGTACACCCCCACACTTAGACTTTTGTACATCCACGAACTCACCAATCATAAATGCTCCGCTAGCTTTTATGGCTTTGGTAGGACATTTGATTAAGTTTAAAGCATGTAATATGGTTGATACAAAAAGAAAGGTAAAAAGCTCAAAGGGGTTCATCAAGGGAAAAATAATGTAAATAGGATATGTTATTTGGATAATGTAGTTTATGAGAAGCAAAGAATGCCTAATCATATCCATGTTAATGCATGTGATAAAAACGAGGTCTTGAATAGAAATTTGACACAAAATTAGGATGTACATGTCATGAAGGTCATACATTATCAAAAGACAATGAGGCTGATATAAATGTGTCAGTCAAATAAGGCTCAATATCTTACCCACTTTGTCTACGATTAGCCACTACTTTCTTTTAAAGATAATGCACATCAACTAATCACAAGAGAAAAAGTACTTGCCAAAGTTGCTATGAAATTCTTTAGTCAATTCACACTTTAATCATGATTAAATAATCCTAGAAGCAATAGAAAATGAGAAAATGTTTCTTTGTTTGTTTTATCCTTTTTCTCATTTTAATTGAAAACTTAAAAATAAGAAAAATAAACCAACAAAGAAACATACATGCATATAAACAATAAATGTGAAATTGTAAGGAAAAGAAATTTACTTCCCTTGGGTTGCCTCCCAAGAAGCGCTTATTTTAGGTTATAAGTTTAACCCTCAGTATATACACATCATCCATTGTCGAATCGAAGCTTGAGCCCAATAGGAAGCATGCTCAAATTTTGTGAGGAGCCTAGATCACATTCCCTTGAAGTAAGCTCCTTATCAGTATGATGCCTCGAGGCTTCTGAGGAATGGAACTTCATCATTTTGCCATCATACTCTAATTTCCACTCCTCCTTTCGGGCATCGCCCTTCTCACACCAGGATAGTCTTCATAAAAATATCGCCAATGGGTGTGGAGACTCAACATCCTACTTTCCACCTTGGGTTTTCAGCTCGCTCGCCCACAGCTCTCTTAAAAACTGCCCTTCTTGCGGCTCTTCCTCTTTCTTTAGATTCTTCATCTCTACTAAGTCTTCACTCTTTTGAAATAATTCGAATGACTCTTTGCCTTTTTCTTTTTCGTTTAATTCTTCGAACTTGTTAGGTAAAAGTGAAGGGATATTCTTGAATATAATTACGAACTCAGTACTTACCTCTAAGCTAAATGATATATCTTTTTCTACTTCGAGCTCCTCCTCAGCTTCTTCTACACAAGAAATTTGTTGAGCGTTGACCTCAAAATTCTCAATCTCCTCATCACTTTGTAAAGTTTTCGCACAAATGTCCATTGGGTACACCTCCGGTTGATATGACTGCTCCTCTTTGCTTTTTGGTTCCAGATGATTGATATCTCCCCATCAAGGCAATACATCTAGCTGGAATTACAGAGCATCCTCTCGGATTTGCTATACAGCTTACTAAAACAACTGCTGCATATCCTATTCAATTTGAAGATTGTTAGCAGCTATAATATTAAGCATTTCTTCTAGAGATGTACCTGATTCATGTTGGCTCTCCGAATCTTGGGCACTAGACCATGTAGTTTTTAGAAATTGCCTCCATCCTGCTGGAATTGTAGATTCTGCTATAATTGCAAAGTATTAGCATTCACAATATTACTCAACTCTTCCAGAGATGGACCGAAGTAGTGATAGGAAGCTTCTGGTCTGTATGAGAATTATTGTGCATCCTGTAAACTATCATGGAAGCAATTCTGATGATTATCCCATCCATAAAAAAAGTTAGGTTGATCAGTCCAAAAATTGTTATAGGATTAATAATAAGAGTTATAAAATAAATTAGCTCTGTCTGTATTGATTTTTTTCACAAAAATGAAACAAAAAATGAAAAGATCATGAAATATCTAAAAAGAAATCAATTATGAATAAATATATACAAAACACCAATTAAATCACAAACAAAAACTAAAACACCACACTCCCTAACAATGACATAAAAGTTGACCGACACATCGTAATGCTAGTCAAAATAAAATAACTAAACTACTACTGTAGTAGTGGTGAGTCTAGGTCGATCCTACAGGGAATGTTCGGTTAGCTTATGGAATAAAATTAATCGGTGTTTAAGAAAATTGGGGGGAGGGGGGGTTTGGATTTTGGAATAAGGAATAAGGAAATAAAATGAAACTAACTAATAAAAACAAATTAAAGAAAATATACAAAAATTGGTAAAATTAGGGAATTCGGTAAGGATCCGGTTAATCTCAGCCTACACCCTAATTAAGCATATTTCATTGATTTGTTGTTCTCAAACCTCTCCTAGAAACTATTAATTATGGGTTAATAATTAACCCAAGTTTTCCCTTAGGTTTTGTTTAGTCAAGATACGATAGTTAATTAAACCTAACCACCGAATAACTTAGGATAAGATTTCTAGATTTAATTAGGCTGTAGCATTGCGAATTAGGAAGACCGATTAATTTAGATAATAAGCATATATGATGCGTCATCTAACCTAGGTCATGTTATCCCTAATGATTACGAATCATTTGTCGCTACACATGAATTTCAACATAGCAATTACAGATTACCTCGAAATTCTAGCAATGGGTATGCAATTAAACAATTCAATGAACGCACTAAAATCATCCTTTTGCAATACCAAATGGGTTCATACCCTAATAATCGAGCAATAACAAAAATTTGATTATCCATACACAAAACCCAAATCAATTAACACAAGATAACAGAAACAATTTCTAATGAGAGAAAGAAAACAACAAAAACAGAAAAAATACACTTAACCCAGTTCATCAGCATCGATGTCATCTCTGAATTGGCATTAGGATGTTACCCCTCCATAGGTCCCTCTCAAAAAAATGTTTTAACCCCCATTGATAACACTCAAATACGCCTAGGTACTCTTCACTCACTACCAAGCTTCTTCTCCTCACTACTATTCGTCAATGGGACAAATAAGCTTTGAGGTTTTTAGTCCACTTATACTATTCACGTCTCCACTTTGTTCTCAAACTTGTTTCTGTAGTAAGCCACTCCAGCTGCGCTACTCTCTCTTCATGCCAGCCCTACTAGTCACCAGACTCTTCTAGCTGCCAACCTCTCCCTATTTACTTCACTCCCTCCACTCTTCTCAGCTCTCTATTATAGCATGAATGGACAAATAAGATTGGTGTCTTTGTTTTAAACACACTACTGTTGCGTGCTACTCCTGTCTTTCATCTGTGCTGTCGTTTTGGCTGTCATAATTTTCTCCAAGGGTTGTCATTTTGAACAGCCTCTTTGATGCTTCTAATGGCTTCAAATTTTCATGCTTTAATCTTGTATGTAACATCCCGTTTCCAGAGAACGGGTCGGACCAAAGAAACGGGTCCAGATGTGGTAAATTACCACATCTC
>JANIIA010080350.1:0-28193 GCA_027478495.1 Erythroxylum alaternifolium
GATGTGTTAAGTGATGTGACACGCCACCCTCGCGGGGCACGAATTCGGGTATCACGATCGATATCGGGTTCGGGTTCAGCGGGAGTGGGGTGTTACAACTTTTGTGTTCATATTCTTCTTTTTAGGTTATGTTTAAGATCTAATTCGTTACTTGAGGTCGATGGCATAAGTGTACACATAACTCTGTGTTTAGATTTAATACAAAAGGTTAATTGTATAATATGATCTAGTACTTGCTATGGAAATCTTGACTTTGTAAAATGTTGGGAAATCGAATTTATTAAGTCATATATTTGACTTGAGTTATCCCATAGGGATTGGACTGATAGGTGTAAATTATACTATGTTTTCTTAGATGTTTAAGTTTGTTTTTTATGTATATATTAGATGATTATCATGTGTATAGGCTTAGAATTATGTTATCATTAATGTTTATATGTATTATAAGTGTTTGTTTGGTTTAGAGCTAAAATTGGATATTAACATCATACAGAGCTAGAATTGGATATTAACATTATGTTTCATGAGTTGTTTGATGTATTTGTTAGTGATAGAAACCAAGAAACTGAAGAATGAAGAAGAAGGAGGCTAAATGAAGTCACACTTGTGTCGTGATAAAAAGAAATTTTCAGAAGCACGATTATGATAACACTTTCTAGGCGTGACCTTTTTCGTATCTTTTAAGGTGTGGGGCAACATAATGAAGTGGGAAAACCCAAAAACAACCATAGGACCCTAAAATACTATTTCAGAACATGAAAGAAATAAAAATAATATAGCAGCCACGCATTAAATTGAATCAAAGTGGAGAGATCTAGAAGAACACCTAGAAAATTCCAACACTTAAGATCAGGGTATTAAACAGTTTTTTCTCTTTAACTTTTATTTTCTTTCATTATCTTGATATGTAATCTGATTTTCTTGATGGTAAACATGTTTATGAGTTTCTAGATCCCTATTAAAAATTATTCTAGACTTATTTTTTAAACTTATTTATTGTTGATTTCAATACATATTCTAGTGTTTGTGATAATTGTGAATGCTTATATACTTGAAAATAAATTGAGAGAGTGCATCAAAAGTAATCAAATTAGATTGTGAAACAAGATTTGGAAATTTAATAGTCCTGTAATTATCGAATTAATAATCATTCTAAGAGAGATATTTTTTGATAACTTAATTATCTATTAGATGGCTTCAAATATAATTGAAAACGTTAGGAATAGGTTTGCGAATTGAGAGATCGCAAATCTGAAATTTTTGAATTCAATTAAGGTTAATTGATTATATCTTAAGAGAGAGTAATCAATACCTTAGGAAATCCAGGATCAAACACATAAATTAATTCAACAAGACTAAGGGAACAAAATAGGGAAAGAATAATTCCTAAATATTCAATCTTGATCAATCTCAATTTTATTGGTAGCTCAACTATTTTATTGTTTACCTGTTTCATTTATCTCTTTGTCTTACCTTCTGTTATTTATTTTTATTAAATTCAATTTCATATTACCTTACACAAAGTTAGGTTCAAATAGTTGGTTATTGCATAATCCATGTGGGAATGATATCTTTCAATAATATAAGATATGATCTATATAGTTGCAGGTATCGAGAGTTTTATTATTAGATATCAAACTTGCTTAATATGGACCTTTATAAAAAAAGTTTATTCCTATGTAGATACATTCTTTAAATTGGAATTTTCGGAATTCTAATTCCATGCTTTTGTGATTACATGTAAGTTGTGCAAGAGCATTAAGGTAATAAAAGCACTTGCGATTTGAGCTTGGGCTATAAGTACCTTTGTACATTAATCCACTAGGAAACCCCTTTGAGCATTATATGAATTTGAAGCTTTCTCTTGGTAACCTACCTAAAAGAACTTTGATCCTAAAAAGAAAAACAAGTATTTACCCGCTAATTGATAATTAGTAGAGCTTTTAACTACTTTTTGATATTTTTGGGAGTTGGATGCAAGGAAATAGATGTGGAAGAGAAGGTACACTGTATGAGAGAGGCAATGTAAAAAGGGGAATATCATGATAATTCAAGAAGTTAAATATTAAAAGAAAATCAATTGTGGATTAACATGGATTCTTATATGTGAAAGGAATAAAGGAAGGGGGTTGATGCAAAGATATGAGAAATTTGTGAAGTAATTTAAGGATATATCTATTGAAGTATTTACTATTAATCTAATATTAATTATATTTTGTTTATCCTATTTTCTTTTCTTTATTAATCTACTTAATCCTGTTGGCCCAAGTACAACTCTATTTATAGTTATTTCAATTTTTTCTTGCATATATCTATTTAAGTAGAGGAGATTAGATGATTTTCAAGCTTATGGTAAATTCATTCTAGTATGAGCCTATTTAACCCTTTTAGTCCCATTAAAGGTATGCTTTGTCGAGTTACTTAGTATAAGGGAGGAAACAGTGAAGCCAATTATGAAGAGTTAATTAATTAAAGAAAACTAGAGCTTGTTCTTCTAGAACCCCATTAACCAATTTTGATGATTACTATGGGCATAGATTTGAATTTCTAAATTTTGAAGAGAGTTTAGACCATGAAGATTTCCTTGAGTGATTGAGGAAAACCAAAAGGATCTCTGAACGTAAAGGATTTGATGATAAGAAGAAGTTGAAGTTGGCCATTTTTAAACCCACTAAGTTTGGAATTGTTTAGTACGATAATCTAACAGCTAGACCCAGAAGAAAGGAAGGAAAAAAATAGGCTTATAGGAAATACTTAAGAAACATATGAGGCGAAAAGTTCTTTCACTAAAAATATGAGCAAGATATTTGTATACGTCTTACTAAGCTCAAAAAAGAGATAAGCTTGTATTATCACTCGTCAATCCATCATAAAGCATTGGAGCTCCTATGACATCAGAAAGTTCTAAGCATATGAAGGAGGCTTTGCAAGGGTTGATCATGGACATTTAAGAAAATATGGCTATTGCCAAAGGTTATAAGGCAATACCAAGACTAATTATTTATAAGCTCTAGAAAGTTGAACATGGACATTCAAGACTATATAGCCCACAGGCTTGTTCTTAATGAAGCCTAAAATGCATATTTACCTTTTAAAAAGACTACAGATGTAGGATTAGATGGAAGTTTTATGTTTTGACTCTTTTTCATTTAGTGTTATTAGTTGTCAAGTTTTTTGGGAAGTATTTCAAATTTAAGACTAATTTGTATCCATTGGTTAAGGGAATCCTTCGTAATCAAGTCTTTCCTATTTTGTTGTGCTTAGGAGTAGTCAAGCAGACATTTACTTATAGGATGATGATTTGATGCCTCTTTAATGAGGCAATTTGGTGCATTATAAACATGATCTTACCATTAAAAAAATTTGAATGTTTCCCTGTTTGTGAGAGCTTTCTTCCATTTTTAGTCAAGAAAAAAATAGGTCTCTTCAAGTTAACTTGTAGTGATCAACTTATAACTTTGGTTCAAAACAACAAGTTTGGTTGGGGTCGGGCTCTTTACATGATTCAATAAAGATTCCATGGTTTTCCTCATTGCTTTTGTATTATGTGTTCCTTCACCTAGTTTAATATTATTTAGTGCCAAAGCCAAATTCCTTGAATCAGGTTACATATATCCTTATGTTCTTTTTTCTTGTTCAATCTTAATTGCATTTGTTTTCTTATTCTTGTGTCTTTGATTTTCAGTATATTATTCCCTGTGATCTTCTTTTTCCTTTATCAAAAATCACATTTAGTTGTTCTATTCATTTATTTTCCTTTAGTTTGAATCGTATTAGTTATATATAAAAAAATCTGTTTATCTTCAATTGTAGCACAAATCTATTTCAATCAAAAGTTTCAAGATTATACTTATCTTCAATTTTTGCACACGTTTTTGGTGTTAATTCTTTGATTTGGTTCAAACTTTGAATTATCATCCTTAAATTATTTCCTTTTATATTATTTCCTTCTATAATATTTTTATGCCATAATTCTTCTTTCTTATTTTTCCTCATTTTCATTTTATTTTTTCCTTTTTTAATCATTTTCTGCTTTAATTCTTCTTTCTTTATTCATGCTTTGCTTTCTTTTATCTTTTTTGCTTCTGCAATCATTTTCTGCCTTAATTTTACTTTCCTTATTATTGCTTGAGTCTGTCTTCTTTTTTCCTTTTTATGGACTTTTAATATTTCGTTAAGTTTACCTTTTCTTCTTGACTTAGAATACAAGGTAATTAAGTTTAAATTTGTTGTATATTTTCTTGTTGAATAAATGAATAGTTAATGGTGGGTTACCGTTAGCCTTTTTTTTGTAGTGACAAATCTTGTATGAGTTCCTAAGACACTAAAGGGCTTGTAAGAGAAAGTTAAGTGGTAAAAGGCAAGATTAGAGACTCCAACATTGAGAAAAACCAAAATTGAGTAAAAACACGAGTGAATAATAATTAGAGTATCAACATGAAATGGAGTGAGTGAGGACTCATTCTATTTTATTACTAATTCTTTCTTTACATGTTTAATCAAGAGTAATAATGGAGAAAGTGTTGAATTGCCCTTAAGATCAATCCAAGATCAATTCAAGGCTCATAATATGAGATTAGATAATTTGAAGACATCAAGTAGGTCAAATTATTATATAAGTCGTCCATTTAATGTGAAGGAAGAAGAGGAAGCCAATTTTGAAGTAATTGGTTTCATAAGGAGAAGAGGGCTGTCCAAAGGCAAGATAACAATTTTGGTAGTATAAAGATGAATAATCCTTCTTTTCAGGGCAAAAATGATCCAATGCTGCACTTGGATTGGGAAAGAAAAGTATAACATGTGTTTGATTATAACAATTCCTCTGAGGAGAAGAAGGTTAAATTGGTAGTGGTTGAATTCATATATTAGGCTAGCATTTGGTGAGATTAAATGGTGCTTAGTAGGCGTAGGAAAGGAGAGAGATCAATTTAGTCATGGGAAGAGACGAAGGTGGTAATGCATAAAAGGTTCATACTTTACACTACTATTAAGAATTGTGTAGGAAGTTACAAAGTTTGACTAAAGGCTCCAAGAATGTAGAGGAATAAAACAAGAGATGGACGTAGCCATAATTAGGGCTAATGTTGAAGATGATTAAGAAGTTACTATAGCTAGATTCATTAATGGTTTGAATAAGAAGATTGTAGATGTAGTGGATTTGTAAAATTATGTAGACGCAGTATTTTTTTATATAAGGCCATTAAGGTGGAAAGGGAATTAAAGCCCAAGGGAACTTCTAAATCTAGTTTGATTTTAACTCTTTATAGAGGTCCAACTAGAAGGATAGCAAGGCTACCAAAAAAGCAAAAGATGTTGCATAAGCCAAAGATTTGATTTCTTCTTCTGAAGGTAAAACTAAAACTAAACCTTTTAAATCACATGATTTTAAGTGTTTTGTGTCAATGGATTTTACATGTTACCTATTATTGTCCAAATAAAAGGACTATGGTTATTTTAGAAAATGGTGAAGTAGAGTGCATTAGCTCAAGTGATGATTAAGTGTCATCACTAGAAGATTATAGTGATGTGGATGTTAAAGAACTCGTGAGTGGAGAATTTTTGACCACTAGATGAACTATTAACATTTAGCCTAAAGATGAGAGTGATGAGGCCCAAGATCAGCATATCTTTCATACTAGGTGCCATGTAAATAGCAAGGTATATTGTGTGATCATTGACAGTGGGAGTTTCACTAATGTTGCTCACTTGATTGGTTGATAAACTAAAGTTGAAAACTTTGAGGCATCCAAAATCATACAAGTTTTATTGGTTGAATGAGTCTCATAAAGTTAAGGTGACAAAATAGGTTATAGTGACATTTTCCATTAGGAGTTATAATGACAATGTTTTATATGATGTAGCACCAATGCATGTCAGTCATCTTTTTTTGGGGCATCTATGGCAGTTTGATAGAACATTTAAACATGATGAGTATAAAAGCAATTACTCCTTTGTCATGAACAATTGACATGTGATCTTAACACCTTTCAAACCATAAGAAGCATGTGAGAATCAGATTAAGGTAACAAGAGAATATAAATTCAGACAAAAGCAGATTAGTGCTCAAGAAAAAAAGTGAGAGAGATTAAAAAAGTGAGAGCGTAAAAAAGAATGAAAAGAGCATAGTAGTAGGCAACGAGAGAAGAAAATTAGATTGTGATTCTTTCATTAGAGAGAAAAGTATGAGGGTTAGTGCTTATTCTAGTCGCGCTGAGGTCAAGAGTGCTATGTGAGGAAGACAATAGCTACTTGTACTTATGTACAAGGAGCTTAACTGTTCAAATAACAACCTTAGTCTTTCTTTGCCTAGTGTGGCTGCATCTTTGATGCAGGAATTTGCTGATTTATTTCCTTAGGAGTTTCCACAAGGATTACATCCATTAAGAGGCAATGAGCATCAAATTGAGTTCATCCCAGGTTCAACAATCCCTAATAGACCAGCTTATAGAACTAATTTGGAGGCAATCAAGGAGATTGAAAAGCAAGTGGATGAGTTAATAAAGAAAGGGTTTGTGAGGTAGAGTCTTAGCCCATGTTTAGTTCTTGTAATTCTAGTACCAAAGAAAGATGGAATATGGCACATGTGTGTGGATTGCCAAGCTATGAAAAAAATCATAGATTCCAAACCAATTGCTTACTTTAGTGAGAAGTTTAATGGAAGAGGCCTAAATTACCAAACTTATAATAAGGAATTATTTGCACTATGAGGACTCAACAAATATGGTGGCATTACTTATGACCAAAGGAGTTCATTATTCATTCAGATCATGAGAGCTTGATGTATCAATGTAAACTACACAAAAGGACATGTCAAATGGTTAGAGTTCATTGAAACATTTCCTTTTATGATCAAATGAAAGCAAGGAAAGAAAAATATTATGGCTGATGCAATGTCTATAAAGTATTCGCTATTGAATTTTTTACAAACTAAATTGCTTAGGTTTGAATTCATTCGGAAAATGTATGATAGTGATGCCTATTTTTGACAAGTGTGGCTTGCAAGTTCTAAGTATGCATATTTGATTTTTGTAGGAATGATGGATTTTTGTTCTAAAAAGATAAACTTTGTTGGCCTAAATGTTCTATAGGTGAATTGCTTGTTAAGGAGACCTATAGAGGCAGGTTGATAGGGCATTTTTTATATTAAAAAATTATTTGATATATTAATAGGGCATTTTTCTGTATATGCTAAATGTATAGCCTATAAACAACCTAAGTCTAAAGTAATGTCTAATGGTTGGTATATTCCTTTACCCATGCCTAATTAACCTTGGATTGACATATCTATGCATTTCGTATTGGTTTTATCTAGATTGAGTGCTAAGGATAACATATTTGTTGTTATTGATAGGTTCATTACATGACAAATTTTATTGCATGTTTCATGTAATTAGGCACTAAATTTTTATTTTCTACCATTGCACATCCTTAAATGGATAGCCAAACTGAGGTAGTGAATTTACATTGTTATTTATGGTTCAAAAGAACTTGAAACCATGGGTGCACATGAAACTTAACTTTAAAGTTAGAGATTAGGTTTGAGTTTATATGCAAAAGGAAATATTTTTTGCCATAAGGAAATCGAAATTGCAACTTAAAAGAGATAGACCTTTCCAAGTATTGGAGCAAATCAGTGCTAAAGTCTACAAGCTTGACTTACTTAGTCATTATGGACAAGTTAATGCTAATTCCTAATGTTGTTGACTTATCTTTATTTGATGTGGGTGATCCAAAGATGATTCCTTTTCTAGGAGGGAGGAAATGATAGAGACTGCATCAACACTCACCGATCCATTACAAGGAATTGGACGTCCTATGACAAGAGCAAGAACTAAGTATATGAAGGACGCTTTGTAAGGTCTAATCATGTACATTCAAGAAAATGTGGCTGTTGTCTAAGATTCTAAGGCAATAACAAGATTAATTACTTCTCTTCAGGCCCATAATGATGGACAAAGCCTAACATATGAAAAACAATGCTTGAAGCCCAATATGCAAGGATGATCCATATGATTGTTTTTAATAAAGACTTTTCCTTAAAGGACTTTCATCATTTGATGCCTAAAAAGGAAATATGGTCTATTAAAAACACCATAACATCGATAACATTTGAGTGTTTTTTATTGCGAGAGCTTTTTTGTAGTTATTTATTGAATCCTTGAGACATATTAATGGGCAACAGAAACTTAACCCAAAGCATACAAAATGGGTTTCTTTCTTACAATTGTTCACTTTCTCTTTAAAATACAAGGATGTAAGATATAACATAATTGCAGATGCACTTTCCTGATGATATTCTATGCTTGCTATTTTAAACTTAAGGGTTTTAGGATTTGAAACTTTGAAAAGAATTTTATGGGAAAGATATAGAATTTTCATCCCAATATGAAGAGTATAAGAAAAGATCAGTAGACAACGTTGTTCTTTAAGATGGCTTTCTATTTCAAGGCAACAAATTGTTTGTTCCCAAGTGTTTCATTCATTAGTTGACGGTTAGGGAAGCACACAAAGGAGGATTGGCAGGTCATTTTGTCATTCACAAGACTTTTGAAGTGCTTTAATAGCACTTCTATTGACCTCACATGCAAGCTGATGTTCAAGCTCATGTTAATCGATATAGATCGTGCCAACGAGCTAAGAGCATATTTCATCAATCTGTATATGTGCCTCTTTCCATATCTTTAAGATTGTATTAAGATGTATGGACTTCATCATAGGGCTACCTCCCACACAACAAGGAAAAGATGCAATCATGGTAGTATTAGATCAATTCTCCAAGATGACACATTTTATTCCTTGTTATAAGATGGATAATGCTTCACTTATAGCTTATGTGTATTTAAGCAGATGATTCATCTTCATGGGGTGCCTAAGTCCATTATATTAGACTGAGACTCGATGTTCTTAAGTCACTTTTAGCATTCCATATGGAGATTGCTAGGAAAAAAATTCTTGTTTAGTACATTGCCTCATCTACCAACCAATAACCAAATTGAAGTTACAAATAGAACTTTGGGTGCTTTGTTGCGTGGGTTGGTGAGTAAAGACTGTGACCTCAAACTTGCACATGTGGAGCTCTCCTATAATAGTCACCTTTATATGTAATAAGGAAGTCACCATTTGGAGTGGTGTATGAAGTTACTCTATACATTCTCATTAATTTTCTGTCTCTCTAAAGGGACAAATTGTTGAACATTAATGCTAAGAAATGTTTTGAAAAATGAAAAAGCTATATAACTAGATTCGAGCTAGAATAGAGAAGGCAAACAAGTAATACAAAGCAAGAGTAAATAAGTTCTGTAAATGAACATCGTTTGAGCCAAATGATCTTGTTTGACTCCATCTTTGAAAGAAACATTTTCCAAAATAAAAGGATAAACAAATTGATGCCTATAGATGATGGTCCATTCAAAGTGGTATTGGAGAAAGTGCCTACAAGCTAAACTTGCCTAGAGATTATGGAGTTTTGGCTACATTTAACATTTTTGACCTTTCTCCCTATCGATAACAAGCTTAAAGAATTAAGGAAAACTTCTTTTAAAGAAGAGGATAATAATGTGAGAGCATTCAAGAGTGGTCTAGTACACTGAGATAATTATGAGGCACTGATACTTGGATTTCATGGGTAGAAAAAGAAGTTAGTTGGGTTTGCACTGAATATAGGCTACACGCTTGTTATGGCTAAATTTTAGGAAGTTTTATTTGTTATTTTTTATTTTATTGTTATAATTTTAGGAAAGATAATAAGAAAAAGGGCTAGAAAGTAATTTTGCTTGTCACTCAAGTATTATTCTTTATTTCCTAGTCAAATTAGGTAGATTTGTTTTCTTTGCTTCCTAGTCAAATTAAGCATATTTGTTTTCTTTGTTTCCTAGTCAAATTAGGCAGATTTGTTAGCATATTTTTAGTTGGTTTTAGTTTCCTTTTCCTATTCAAAAATAAGAAATCTTAAGACCTTTATAATAAGGAGCATTGACGTGTATGTTTTAGTTTATTTCCTTACAAGTTTAGGAATGACCCTTAGGTTAATCGTTTTGGTGCTAAAGCTTTAAAATGGCTGAACTCAAGTTCTTTTATATCTTTCTTCTCTTTCATTCAACTCTTATAACAAAATTTGATTAAGTTTAAGTATAAGCAGACAAAAACAAGTTCAAATTTATTTTCTTGAGAAACCAAATGCATCATTGAAGGACATCAGGACCATCTATCAGAGAAACACTAGGATTTAAGCATTGATCCTAATATGAATGAAATTACCATGCCTAATGATACAAGAATATAACTTTTAAACTAATGATGTTCATCTTTTCTTTAAACTCGACCTAGTGGAATAGTGAACACTTCTTTAAACTCTACCTATTAGAATAGTGGAACGATGTCATGATCATAAGAAAATTAAGCATACCATTAAAGGGTAAGTTAACTCAACACCAATAAGATATGAGAATCTCCAAAGTGGGGATTTAGTCTTGTAAAAATTAAAATTCTTAGGGAAAATTTTTTTAAGGGAAGCTATCACCACGCTGGTCAGGGATATATTGCATAAAAGATGTTATTAGGTTTAGAAGTTACAAATTTAAATGGCTAAACAAACCAATGGTGCCTCCTAGTTGGAACAAAGCTCATCTTAGCAGTGTTACAATTAGAATAAGTTTCAAAAATTTGTATGTATAAAACACATAAATCATTAAAGAATCCTTTATTTTTTTCATTAAAGTGAAATCAAGACATGGAAAGAAAAATTTGTGGGCTTAGAGCTTAGATCCTAGAGAGTCATCTCAACTACCTTTCTCAGAAAGAATTTTTTTCTTATTAAAGTTAAATCTAGACTTGAAAGAAAAACTTTTAGGCTTAGACCATAGATCCTAAAGAGTCATCTGAACTATCTATTTAAAAAATATAAACCTAAAAGCCTAAAATCCTCAAGAACCTGGTCCAAAAATAAAAATTTCAAGCTTAAAAGCATTAGGTCTAGGAGCATTCATCTTAGCTTACTAACTTAAAAAGACGAACTTGCATACCTAAAACTTTTGGTCTAAAAGAAATTATAAGCAAGCTTTGTTAGAAATTTTTACAATTTTACCAAGGAGACAAAGTTAGACTCCTTAGACCATCCAAGTTCAGGTTAGAAACATTTTAAATTTATTAAGGAAAAGAGGAGATAAACTTCAAAGTCTTGTAATCATTAAGTTCAAACTTCCTGAAATTTTATCGAGGAAAAAGAAGTTAGAATCTATATATGTTAGACTCTGATTCTATGTGATCATTAGGTTCAAATTCTTAAAAATTTTTCAAATAGCTAAAACTTTGCAACGTTGTAACCATTAGGTTTAAAATATTCAAATTTTAAGTAAGAAAGAAGGAGCTAAACTCCACATTGTTGAGATTGTCAGGTAATTCCCAAATCTTTTTAAGGAGCTAGAATCCACATTCTTGTAATTGTTAGATTGAAAATTCCTAAAATCTATTAAATGAAAAAGTAGTTAAACTCCTTAGCCTTATGATTGTCAGGCTTAAATTCTCAAAATTTTGTTAAGGTATTGTAGCTAAAATCTATAAGCCTATATATTTAGCTTAAAAGTGATCAAGGTATTGTTGTTAGAAGATTAAGCCCCACCTAGCCTAACATAGCCTTAAGTCAATGGGTTAAGCTTGACCTAATTAGGCTTTTGAATGGACTCAAACTTTGAAGGTTGGGCTAGCCAAACATGATTAACTTGAATTGTTTGAACTAGTTTATAGATAATGACATCTTTTTGGCATAACTTACTAAGATGATGTCGTTTTGGTCAATAGGTTTAAGAACCTACCAACCAAAATAATGTAGGTTTAGTAAGTTATGTTAAAATTTTGGCCATAAATCAATCAAAATTTGGATGTTTGACTTGAACTTTTTTTATCCCTAATTAGAGGTAGATTCAAACACCTTTTACATTTTTTTCAAAAATTGATTAAGGCATTGGAGCTAGACTCCATGGGTCTACCACATTCATTTTGTTCAAAATTTTATTAAACCGTGAGAGCTACACTCCATATACTTGCAATATTCTTTGATTAAACAATTGAATAAAGAATCTATAAGTATATCACATTTTTATTCAAAAATTAATATGGGCATTAGAGTGACTCTACATGTATATCATATTATTTTCTTTCAAAAATTATTTAGCAATTAGAGCTAGATTCCAAAACCTTGTCATATTAATTTTCTTTCAAAATTGATTAAGGGATCAAAGCTATACTCTATAGATAAGAAATTTGAATATACCTGATAAGAGTTTATGATTAATAAAAACATATTTACAAAAAATTGATAAAAATGAGACTTTATAAACTAAAATATAAATAGGTTAAGCACACCTAAGTATTCCTACATCTACATCTTACATATAATGGGGATTAAAAAACAAGGAAAAAAAAGAAACTAAATGCATAGATGGAGATAGGTGCATTAGTGGAGGAATTCGGATTGGTATTGCAATCCACCACTAGTAAGGATAGTAAGCTTAACTTCCCTATTAAACAAAAAAAGGAAACTCATTAGACTCAATTTGATATACTTTTCACCTCATATCAGATGAAGCACAAATCATGGATTCAAGATCTAAAGATTGTTCTTTATGTATCAATGTTGAATTAATGAATTAAGAAGGTATTTTCACTATAGCCACAGAATTAGAAATAGATTATGGGGACAAGGAATGAGTTTTGATCTTCACACAAATCTTTGAATGAAAATCAAGTCTTTAAAGAACACTAGAAAGGATTTCTCTAAAAGAATGTAAAGAACACTCAATATGTATATTGAATCTAGAAATCAATCAAATCTGATTACAAATGACTTTAGAGTGTTTATATTCTAAAAATAAATCCCTAGGTCAGATCCCCAAAGATATGATGTGGATTTTGGCCCAAATAATAGAATCCTAACAAACATGCTTAAATGGGATGTTTAAGCACAAAACACTCCAAACAACTCAATGGGCTTATCACTGGAACACACTTAGCTAAGTCCTAAGTAACTTAATTAAGATGTCTAATGCATAATCTAAGTTGACCTAAACAAATTACACCAAATGGATCAAAGATGCTCAAAATAGCCTAATTGTAACAAAAATGTTGTTTCTGGATCCATAACATAGTTAGCCTTATTCAATAAGTTTAACACATTGCTCCAGACCTTAAATCATAGTTATAAACTTAGATGACATGTTTCTAAGTGTTTTAGCTTCTCTTGCATAAAGATCGACCATCAGATTATTGAGAGCCTTTTTAGCAAGTCTAGCCTACAATCGTGTCATTGATCCTTTAGGATTTTCCAATGGATCTGTTGCCTTAGTAACATTTTTTGAGCTTGTTTAAGTGTTTCTCCTTGCTTTATAGGCTCTCCAACACATCCCATTTCTTCTGCCTTGATCGAAAACACTTGGGATTCTTGATCTCCATCACGATTTGAGTTGGTTGTTTACTAAATATGTGAGTAATATAAATTTCTATAAAAGAAAAGTCTAGGTACTTCTTTCGTGCAATCTTCTTTTATGTCTTGAAGCCTATCATTGTTGCACTACTAAGCTTATCTTAGTTGAAAACTTTTAAGGAATTCAAACTACTATAATGATAGATGAGGTTAAACTTGAATTTGACTTTTTGTAACTTCCTTATTGTTCCTAAAGCTTAGTCCTTTTCTCTAACAAGCTTTTGTTCTTGCTCTTTGGTGTTTCCCCTCCCTCTCAAGCTCATTGGAGCTCTTGAATAGTTGTTTGTTCTTCAACAACCTCCTCCTTATTAAATGACTCAAGATTACAACAAACTTTGACGGTTATGTTTGGTTGTGTTCTTACCCTCTTCTTTTTCTTAAAATCTTTTATATCTCCTCAGTGATTCTTTCATAGCCTATGACAACGGAGATGATAGTTTGAAGAAAAATATACATTCAAAATAAAAATGAGACAAAAATGATAAATAAACTTATCTTTTTTGATGTCTTTTAGCAAACATGTGAATGTGATCGAATAGGCATGCCCTTTATACTTTTCTTATCCCTAAGTAAGGCCATCATACATACAAACTCAGACCCAAATTTTAACCTTACAAATGATGGTACCAGTCTTCTTCATATTTTAGGGAAGAAGATGCCCATTGTGGGCTTATTTCGAATTAGTAGCGTGACCTCATTCTCCACTAGATGAGAAGAGAAAGAGGTAATGAACAAGAAACGGAGGGAGAGAGGGTTAGATATAGCAAGGTTGGTTAGCTCAATGATAGTGACCTCAATATTATGGATTATCCTTTTCTTCTTCCTCTATCTGAAAGATGACATTGGCAGGCCTCTCTCCTTTATCACCTTAACATTTATTAGCATTTTTCACTATAGTTAAAAATATAATAAGGGTGGTAGTACAATATCTGAAAACATTAGGCAACAAAGAATAAAGAAAATAAACTTTAAGAAATGATCTTCTTTAGAAGATAACCCTAAATTAATTAAGCTTTATTTACATCAGTCTTATTCAAGGTGGAAAAACGATGCTTATATCTATAAGTTTATGGGATAGAACATTAGGCATGCATTATCCATATCCCATATGGGAAACCTTTTATCTAAACACGTTCACACAAGCCAAAAGGGCCACAAGCCTATTAGGTTTAAAAAGAAAACAAACTTCTCCTTCCAAAAGTGTAGCCCATTTGGAACTACTTGGCAAACCTAAGTTGTATTACCCACTCTACCTTACCATAGGCATACAATGATACATAAACAATTTAAGGTTGGTGGCACCTCAGTAATATGGTAGGCCTATGAACCTAGTTAATAAGCTCGAAGCATGTTGATGTAATTAGCCAAGACTTAAGCCTGTCATGTTCAATATCTTCTTAAAAGTGGGATAGAGAAGGAGTTAAAGTGACACTTGAAGGTTTCATAATAAAACCTAACGTCTTTGGGCCTAAAATGACATACTTGCTTTTCATCATTAGGGAACTTGAGTGAGATCTCCATAGGGATGTACAAATTCTCCCTTAACTTCTTGAATTTAGTGTTATATAACTTATTATGATGTAGTCATTTTTTATCACATTTATACATGAAAGATAAATATGAGTTTTAGAGAATAAAGATAAAGCCTTTTTTCAAACATGAATAAACCAAGCTCATATGACACTAAAAAAGTAGGGACACAAAGAAAATTTTTATAAACTTGAGTACTATAGGGTTATAGATCCTGCAGTTTGAGGCTACTAAACCTACTTCACCATAGCTACCTAAGCTAGAACTATTAAAGCTACTAATTTTACTCCCTAAACAACTCTTATCATCATTTCTACTTTCCATATCATAGAAAATAAAAAACATATATGGACTTACCTCCTAGAAAAAGTTAGGCCAAACCTTAATATTGAAATTCTTTCAAGAAGACAAGCTAGAAGTCCAAGGTAGAAGTTTCTTACTCTAGTGACTTTTTAAAGATGGGGAAAATGAGCCACAACTTACACTCTATGTCCATTATATAGAGGGATAGATGTTTGGCATTGCCCAAGTTAACGACTCAAACTGAATTATATTTTACCTTCCTTTAGGTGGCGAAAATGTCTTTGTCATAGTTATATTCCATTGGAAATATTTTTGGAGAATATTTCTAATAAAGCTTCTAATGGATGATTTTATCAAATTCTTGACCTACCTTATACAGGTTTATAAAAGGAATCTCAGAGATGTATTGTTGATGAGGATTGGAACTAGACTATCATAAGTATGTATGTCAGATGAAGGTTTAAGATGATTTTATTAAATATTTTTGTTAAGTTATCTACTTACCATATAGGTCTGCATATGAAAATCCATAGCAAAGTTGGTGAGTATGACCATCAATTTGTCAAAAGAGAATTTGTTTAAGATGACCTTATATTGCGTGTTCACTTTATCTCACCTTTGTGGTCAACAGGTTTGTTAGGAATCTTTTCCTTTTGAGTGATCTTGCATAGTGCTTAACCTGCTCTTTACAGTCCTACAATGCAAATTTTTTAGCAATTAACAAGTGACTATAGAATGGTCTAAAGGACCTTTTGATTAAGTAACCATCCCTGTAGACATGAGCATTAAAAGTTTCATTCTCGATTAAAACATAGGGAAAAATGATACATCCCTTATGAATGTATGGATATGTCTTGAATTGATTTAATAATGCCCCCTAATCTTTATTATACCTCGTGCTTTGGACCCACATCAGATGTTTAGCTTTCTAAAAAAGGTGAGTCTAACTATCATAAAATTCAACCATACAAAGAGGTAGAATCCTAATCATAAATCAGCTAAGCTACCTAGTAGAGGTTGGATTCAACTCTATTAAAGAGAGTTAGAGTCCAAATACATATAAAAAGAAAGATTACCAATAAGAGGGAGAAACTCCATTGTAACTTCATATAACCATGTTCATTAAGCACAATTAGTGATCTTCTCACATACTTAGCACCCTTGACGGGGATTAAGATACTAACCAAATGGCTCAAGATGATGTTAGCAAATTTTCTTAAGACCTATTGCAAGGAATTGGAGGTCCAATGACTATAGCAACAACAAAACTAATGAAAGAAGCTTTGCAAGGATTAATCATAGAGATGCAAGAAAAGGAGGCTGTTCTTGATGGTGCTAAGACTGTTCTTGAAGGTGCTAAGGCATTACCAAGATTAATTACTTATCTTCATGTACAAGATGTTGGATAAAACTTAGTACATGGCAAACAAAGCTTGGAATCTAAGATACAAGGTTGATAATCATACATGGGTTTGAAAGAAGCCCAATCTGCATAAATAAGATGCAATAAGCAAGTGGGGTGTTTATGTTGATTTAATTAAGCCCAAATTTACCTTTTATGTGAATAAGTCCTTATTAAGACTTGTTCTTTAATAATTTTGGCCATATCTAGATAAATCAGATTGTTTCCTCAATTTAAGAGGTATCCAAATTTAAGGCTGATTTGTGTCATAAAATTAGTGATTTTCTTTCTTATTTAGGTCTTTCCTACTTACGTATGAACTAGAAATAGGTAAGAAATAGTGAAGCCAAGTTTGAAGAGTTGGAGAATTTACGAAAAATTGGATTTGGTTCTTCTAGAACCCCATTAACCAATTTTGACGATTATTGTGGGCATAGATTTGAATTTCTAGATTTTGAAGAGAGCTTAGACCATGAAGATTTCCTTGAGTGGTTGAGGAAAATTGAAAGGATCTTCAAGCATAAAGGATTTGATGATAAGAAGTTTAAGGTCATCATTCTTAAACTTACTAAGTTTGCAAATGTTTGGTATGAGAATCTAAAGTCTAGACCCAAAAGAGAGGATAAGGAAAAATAGGCTCATGAGAAATACTTAAGAAACATATAAGGCGAAAAGTTTCTTCACCAAGAATATGAGGTAGTGTATACATCTCACTAGGCTAAAAAATGAGATAAGCTTGCATCATCACTCGTCAATCCATTACAAAGCATTGGAGGTCCTATGACACTAGAAAGTACTAAGCATATGAAGGAGGCTTGGCAAGGGTTGATCATGGACATTCAATACAATTTGGCTATTGTCAAAGATCATAAGCCAATATTAAGATTAATAACTTATAGGCTTTGCAGGGGATGATCATGGACATTTAAGGCAATATAGCTATTATGAAAGATTATAAGTAATACCAAGATTAATTACCTATCTTTAGGCCTAAGATGATGAATAAAGCCTAACGATTGAAAAAAATGCTTGGAGCCCAATATGCAAGGATGACCAACATACTTGTTCTTAGTGAAGCCTAAAATGCAAATTTGTCTTTTGAAAAGGCTACAAATGTAGGAATAGATGGAAATTTCGTGTTTTGAGTCTCTTTCATTTAGTATTATTAGTTGTCAAGTTATTTTTGGAAGGATTTCAAATTTAAGGTTGATTTGTATCCATTGGTTAATGGAATCCTTAGTAGTCAAGTCTTTCCTACTTTGTTACGTTTAGGAGTAATCAAGAAGACATTTCCTATTTAATGAGGCAATCTGGTGCATTATAAACATCATCTTATTAGAAAAAAATTTGAGTGTTTCCTGTTTGTGAGAGCTTTCATCAATTTTTTAGTCAATAATAAAATATGTTATCTTTAAGGTAACTTGTAGTGATCAACTTATAACTTTGGTTTTAATTAACAAGTTTGGTTGGGGTCAAGTTTTTTACTTGATTCAAGAAAGATCTAGGGTTTTTCTTCCTTATTGATTTTGTGTCTTAGGTGTTCCTTTACCTAGTTTCATATTATTTAGTGTCAAAGCCAAATTCCTTGAATCAGGTTACATATATCCTTGTGTTATTTTTTCTTGTTCAATCTTAATTGCATATGTTTTCTGATTCTTGTGTATTTGATTTTTCAATATATTGTTCCTTTTGCACTTCTTTTTCCTTTATCCAAAATTACATTAGAGTTGTTATATTCATTTATATTCCTTTAGTTTAATTCATATTTATTATATAAAACAAATTTTTATCTTCAATTGTTGCACAAATATGTTTGAATCAAAAGTTGCAAGATTTTACTTATCTTCAATTGTTGCACACGTTTTTTTTTGTTAATTTTTCAATTTGGTTCAAGCATTCAATTATCATCCTTAAATTATTTCCTTTTATGTTCTTTCCTTTTGTAATCTTTTTATAATATGATTTTTCTTTTTATTTTTGTTATTTTTAATCTTTTTTCCTTTTTTAATCGTTTTTGCTTTAATTCTTCTTTCTTTGTTCAACTTTATTTTCTTTTATTTTCTTTCCTTCTGCAATCATTTTCTAATTTAATTTTACTTTCCTTAATATTGCTTAATACACTTTTCTTTCTTTCTTTTTATGGACTTTCAAAATTACCTAATTCGTTGAGTTATGATTTTCTTATCTCCTTACTCAAATTTTCTTTTTCTTATTTTCTGTCTTACCCCTTTTTTTGTTGACTTAGAATTCAAGATAATTAAGTTTAAATTGTTGTATATTTTCTTATTGATATCATTTATTAGGTTTTTGTTAAAGGGCTTGTTAGAGAAAGTTGAGTGGAAAAGGCAAGAGTAGAGAGTCCAACATTGAGAAAAGCCAAAATTGAGTAAAAACACGAGTGAATAATAGTTAAAGTATAAACATGAAAAGAAGTGAGAAAGGACTCGATCTATTTTATTACTAATTCTTTCTTTACATGTTTAATCATGAGTAATAGTGGAGAAAATGTTGAATTAACCTCAAGTTGTTCGTGAAAGCCATCCGAGATCAATTCAAGGCTATCAAAATGAGGTTCGATAATTTGGAGACATCAAATAGATCAAACTATTATATAAATCAGCCACTTATTATGGAGAAAGAAGAGGCAGCCAATTTTGAAGTAATTGGCTTCATGAGGGGAAGAGGGATTGTCTAAAGGAAAGATAATAATTTGGGTAGTATTAAGATGAAAATTCCTTCTTTTAATGGTAAAAATGATCCAATGTTATACTTAGAGTGGGAAAGAAAAGTAAAACGTTTGTTTGATTGTAACAATTCCTCCAAGGAGAAGAAAGTCAAATTGACGTTAGTTGAATTCACATAATATGCTAGCATTTGGTGGAATTAAATGGTGTTTATTAGGCATAAGAAAGAAGAGAGAACAATTCGAACATGGGAAGAGATGAAGGTGGTCATGCATAAAAGGTTCGTACCCTACACTCATATAAAGATTTATGTAAATTACAAAGTTTGACTCAAGGTTCAAAAGTGTCAAGGAATACAATAAGATATGGATGTAGCCATAATTAGGGCTAATGTTGAAGAGGAACAAGAAGCTACTATAGCTAGATTCATTAATGGTTTTAATAAGGAGACTGCAGATGTAGTGGATTTGCACCATTATGTAGAGATAGAGGATTTTTTGAATAAGGCCATTAAGCAGGAAAGGGAATTAAATTCTAGGGAAACTTTTGAATCTAGTTTGATTTCTAACTCTTTATAGAGGTCCAACTAGAAGGATATATAGCAAGCCTGCCACAAAACCAAAAGATGTTGCAAAAGTCAAAGATTTGATTTCTTCTCTGAAGGTAAAACTGAAATTAAACCCTTTAAACCACATGATTTTAAGTGTTTCAGGTGTTAATGAATTTGGCATGTTACCTGTCATTGTCCAAATAAAAGGACTATGGTTATTTTGGACAATGTTAAAGTAGAGTGCCTTAACTCAACTGATGATTACATGTCATCACTAGAAGATTATAGTGATGTCAATGTTAAAGGATCGAGTAGATAATTATTGATAACTAGGTGAACTCTTAACATTCAGCCTAAAGATGAAAGTGATAAGGCCCAACATAACCATATCTTTCATACTTCGAACCGTGTAAACAGTAAGGTATATAGTGCGATCATTGACAGTGGGAGATGCACTAATTTTGCTCACTTTATTTATCAATAAACAAAAGTTGACAACTTTGAAGCATCCAAAACCATACAAGTTGCAATGGTTGAATAAGTGTGGTGAAGTTAAGGTGCAAAATAGGTTCTAGTGATGTTTTCCAATGGGAGTTACAATGACAATGTTCTATATGATGTAGCATCAATGCATGCTAGTCATCTTCTTTTGGGGCGTCCATGGAAGTTTGATAGAAAATTTTAATATGATGGGTATAAAAACAATTACTCCTCTGTCATGAACAATTGACATGTAATCTTAACACCTTTCCAACTTTGGGAAGCATATGAAAATCATATTATGATAGCAAGAAAATATAAATTTAGAGAAAAGCAAGTGAGTGCTTAAGAAAAAAGTGAGACAACAATAACAACACTCAGCAAAAATCTCGCTGAGATGCAAGGCTTGGGGAGTTTCAGTAGTACGCAGAGAGGCTATTTCTAAATGACCCACATGATAAGAGAAAAGTGAGAGTGATACAAAAAGGTGAGAGTGGCAAAAAGAATGAAAAGAGCATAGTAGTGTGTAACAATAGAAGAAAATTGGAATGTGATACTTACAATAGAGAGGAAAATATGAGTTTTAGTGCCTATGCTACTTGAGGTGAGGTCAAGAGTGTTATATTAGGAAGACAATAGCTACTTGTACTTATGTAGAAGGATCTTAACTATTCAATTAACGAATTAGTCCTTCTTTACCTAGTGTTGTTGTGCCTTTATTACAGAAATTTGCTGATTTATTTCCTTAGGAGTTACTGCAAGGATTACCTCCATTAAGAGGAAATGAACATCAAATTAAGTTCATTCTAGGTTCAACATTCCCTAATAGACCAGCTTATAGAACTAATCTAGAGGTACTCAAGGGGATTCAAAAGCAAGTGGATAAGTTAATGGAGAAAGGGCTTGCAAAGGAGAGTCATAATATGATTCTTGTATTGACAGGATGTCGTTTTGTCCTACAAATTAAACCTTAAAATTCTACACACGTCGTATAGGCAAGTAAGGTATCGATCCAACAAAGAACTATAAAATAAGAACTATTTTTTTTCAAGCAAGTAAGAGTGTTTAAAAGCAAGAATACAAATGAATTAACTAGATGCAAAACTAAGCTAAAAATAAGAGAATAAATCACGAAAAGAAACTCACACACACACTATTCTTAGGGGGATTTTATGCGAAATTCAACTAAGAAAACAATTAAAATCAAAAGCTAGATTAAAGAGAGTAATTCAACAATTCCAAGAAAATAAAGATTTATCAATATTCAATGGCAAGAGAGTTCACCAATAAACACCTAGTAAATTTAATCATAGAACATAAAGATGATTTAATTGTGATGTGTGTGATTAAGGAGACCAATCTTGTCTAGTTTATCTCCAAAACTCGAATGCAAGATAACTTTTTTACTTCAAAGACTTGACCAAAACTCGAATGCATCAAGAATCAAAGTAAAGCATTAAGATCAATAGTTTAATGTCTTAATTCTATCAATCAAAACTTAAGTGCATTGACAAAATCAAAGTTCTTGATCTAAACAAGTTAAAACCAAAACTCAAATCAATTTTATCAAGTTAAAGCTACAAGCATTAACCACTTGGAAACTCAAACCTAAGATGATTAATTTAGCAAACAAAATATGCTAGCAAGAACAAATTCTAGATTAAATTTATGTATACACAATTCAGCGTTCATGCATATAAACCAAGAACACAAAATCATCAGACATATACTCAACAATATTAAGCACAAGTTCTTATAAATAAACTAGGTTTTAAAGGTTAATACCTCTTACAATTGAAAAGAAAAAATTAGTTCTTCATCAACATAAAATGCGGCAAAGTAAAATAAATAAAACCTTAATTATTGTTTAAGTAAAGAAGATAAAATATGAAGAGAGAGAAAATTACTATTTATGTGAATAGTGCATATGAACAGTAACTTACAAGAGAGAGAATGAGAGAGAAAGAATGAGAAGTCGTAAAAATAATGAGCTATATGTCCTATTTATATTGGCCATGAGGAGGTGCAAGAGAAAGTTGAATCCTTGTAGGATTCAAAAGAAGAATCCATGGAAGAGGACTTCTATTCCATGTTGAATTTGGTCTCTAAAAGGTGGAATCCAGGTTGGAGAAGGAAGAGGAGGTGGTGCATCCTTGTAGAGGTAGGGCTCCTAACATGAATAGGATTCCTAATCCTACATATTTTTCGTCACTGCTTCCATTTTTCTCCTCGAATTGCCAAAATTGGAAATCCTTGTCAGAATAAGATTCTTTGTGCAACTGGGATTTGTAATCCTACTGGGATTAGGAGTCGACAACTTTGACCATTCTTACTCATTTCAAGCTCCTCTTTCCAAATATGAACTCTGTTTTTACAAATTCCATCTCCTTAAGCTCATTTTTACATCTACTGTCCAAATGTACTTGAAAAGCATAAAACAAGATAAGTGTAACATTTAAGACAAAAAATGAGAATAAATACAAGTATAGAGGAAACTAAAAGGATAAGAAAACATCAGTGTATTATCTCTCTTGAGAAATAATCACTAAGCCCTAATTAATAAACACTAATTAAGTTGATTTACCGAAAATGTCATCTCTCTATTAACAATCAACCCCCAACCTAATCTGTTATTGATCCTTCTAATAAACAGCTGGGTCTCATACGAGATCTCTCTCCATATAATTACCGATTAGATTATTTAGGTGGTCTATTGGGTTGTTTAACTCTCATTACCCAACTTAATCATTTTGCATTCAGTTCACTCTCTTAATTTATTACCGAAGCATGAAGTTACAACAACTAATCACAACACCTAAATGAATTAACACAAAAACAATTAGATTAACATTGAATCAAGTTTAAATCCCTAAAGAAAAGTTAGAACATTATCATCAATCCCAAATCCATCATCATCATCATATCCATCTTACACATTTAAAGAAGAAAAATAATAAGATGAAAAGCAAATGTCACTTAGATGCGATTGGGATGGCTCAGGAATGCAGTAGTAGTAGAAGCCTGCTTGTCTCTCCACTTCTTCCTCTTCTCTCTCTTTTTCTTTTTTCTTCTTGGAGTTTTCCCAAAGTGACAGAAATTGGAGCACACTCTAAATTTCCTTCTCTTTGTTTATATAATTTTTTCTATTTTAGGTAAACCCTAAGATTTTCCTCCAAAAGGTCCCAAATGTCCCTCAGTAAGTTACTTTAAGGAGGCTGTCCACACTGTCTATCATGTAGGCCACGATCGTGGCCCAACTCCTAGCTTCCTCTGTTCTTCTATATTTGTTCTCAAACACTAACAAATACATCAAGGCATCTCAAATATACAAAATTTAAGCACAAAAGCATACTTTAACCCATATAACACTCAAAACACAACATTTAACTAAATAACACAATCTTATCCTAAACATGCACTAATCATTCAATTTAACAACTAAATACATATTAAGCTACCCACCAAAACATTATGCAACCTACCACTATCAATAAGGCAAGTGAAAAAGAAAACAATCGATTCGTGGTGGTGGAATAAACTTTAGGAGTATTAAGATGAGCCCTACATGTTATAAATGGTAAGACATCTGGATGAAGTCAAATCAAATGGTAAGGCTGATTTGCATGCTCTCTACAATTTGTTTCTTAATGAAAGTGAAAAAGTGGAATGGCTACGTGTTATTTAGCATAACTTTTAAATTCCCAAATGTGCTTTGTTTGGATGTGTGTCTAGAATAGATTAGCTACTTTACATAGAATGAAGAAGTGGAAGTTTGTTTCTAAGGAGGATTGTAATTTCTAAAGCTTTTATTCAACAGTTTACGGAATGGGTGGATATGAGGGTTAGGTATGTAAAATCTGATGCTTGGATATAATATTTGTGTAGAGCTAAAAGGAAGAATATAGAGATTTATAAGAGAAGAACTTATACTTTTTATGCTTGCATTTATTACGTTTAGATGTACATAAATGCTATGATTTTTAAAAGAGGAACAACTTAACAGCGAATATTGTATAACTAAGATTAAGTATGATCAAAGAATTAGGTGGAGGAAAGCGGATGTCAATGATAAGTTAGAACTTTGTAGGGATACTCTACAATCAAAAGGCTTTAAATTAAGTAGGAATGTCAATTTTGGCCCGACCCGATTTTGACCTGGATTGACAAGGCCACTGGTGGGCTATGAGTCTAGGTCGAGTAGAGTTCGGGGAGGCTTGGCTCTACCCGTGGTCAGACTAGAATGTTAAATACTAAGTCATTTTTTAATTTTTTTAAATATAAGGTTAGTTTGGGCCCATCAAGCCACAGACCACCCAGTCCATGGATGGGGCCAAGCTCGGAGTAGCCTAGGCCCGACCTAGCCCATTGACATCCCTAAAATTGAGCAAGAATAAGATAGAGTACATAGAGTGTCACTTTTTAGATTGAAGGGTCGCATCTGAGGTGGAAGTCATTATTGGTATTGAAGTCATACCACAGAAAGATTTTTTTAAATACCTTGCATCCATCATCTAAAACAATGGCAAGATAGATAATGACATAGTGCACAATATCAAATTAGAGTGGCTAAAATTGGGGAGCACCTTAGGAGTTTTATGTTGACCCCTGAAATATTTTTTGTCGAATTAAGAATGATAGTTATGGAATAAGCATGGAATTTGAATTTTTTCCTTAGCATGAATTATAAGGTCATGATAGAAATATTATTGGAGTTAATTATTTTTGTTACTAGGATTTTATTACATTAGCTAATTAGATTAAACTAGTAAGAATGTGTAAGGGCAATTTTGACATGCCACTTAAGGTTAAAAGGCAAGAAGCATTAAAGGAAGGGCAACTGTGACTTTTAGCATTAAGAGGAAAAGAGTGTCTTGCAAATTAGAAGGAATAAGGGCAATTTTGGTATGTCACTATGTTAAGAAAGTCAAAAAGCATTAAAGGAAGGGTAGGAATGACTTTTAACACTCATTAAGGGTATAATAGGCAAAGGAAAAATGTTGTCTTGCTTTAAGAAGTAACAAAAACGAAAATTAAGGAAAGAAAGAAGAAAAAACATGAAAGAAGAGAAAGAAAGGAGAGAGAGTCGTGGGAGAAGCTAGGAAAGGAGAAAAAATTGTGGAAAACTTGGAAGGAAGAAGAAAAGAAGAGGAAATCAACTTGTTAGAGGTAAGTTTTTATCTTTCTTCTTGTTTGGTTTGACAAAGGAAGTAGAGAAAATGGGTTTTGTGTTGGGAATGAACGTGGAAGATGGTTTAAGGGGAACCCATTTGATCTTAGGGTTTCCAAGTTAGGTTTTGGGTTTTCTAACCTAGATGGACTATGGGTAGGTTATGTTTAAATTCAATTTTAGCATTTCTTTGATTCTTGAAGTTTTATGAATTTTCACTTGAATATGGATTAAATAGAAATTGTTTTATTTGAAGGGAATCAAGAAAACCTTACTCAAGAGCAAGAGGAAAGGCAATATTAAGCTTGGATGTTTTCAGCAAAATTAGGTGAGTAATTTATTTATAGTTATTGTGTAATGGGCAATATGCCTATGTGTGTGTATATGCTTGAATTTCCAAATTTTGAATTACTTTGATGTGGAAAATGCATTATAATGTGTTCTATGTTGTGCATTAAAAGATGTATGACATTTTGATATGATTGAATTGTGAGTATGATCATGCTATGCCTTCGATTTGTATCATGGCATTTTGATTTAAATGGAATGAAGAAAAACTTGAGAATATGATTTTGTGATTTATTGATTTGAGTATGAAAATTGATTGCCTCAAGGTAAGCCTAGCTTTCAATTAAGCTATTAAAGCTCCTTTAGATACAAGGCCCCATTCACCACACCACACTGAAAATGCTGAAATAGTCTTATGACTTAAAGCATCAGCCACGATATTAGCCTTACCCGGATGATAATCCACAATACAATCATAATCTTTAAAGAGTTTTAACCAATGCCGTTGTCTCAAATTGAGTTCTTTCTGAGTCAACAAATACTTCAGGCTCTTATGATCTGTGAAAATTCTACATCTTTCACCATACAAGTAGGGTCGCCAAATTTTTAAGGCAAACACTACTACTGCAAGTTCTAGATCATATGTAGGGTAATTCTGTTTATGTGGCTTTAGTTGCCTAGAAGCATAAGCAACTACCTTTCCATCCTGCATCAAAACACAGCCCAACCTATTTCTAGATGCATCACTAAACATAAAATACTCCTTACCAGAAGTAGAATACAGGAGCTTCAGTAAGCATACTTTTCAGCTAATCAAAACTATTTTGACATTTATCAGATCATTCATACTTTACTCCTTTTCATAATAGTTTAGTTAAAGGGGATGCTATCACCAAGAATCGCTTTATAAATCGATGATAGTAACCCGCCAAACCCAGAAAACCTCTCACTTTCATCACATTTCGTGGTGGCTTCCAGTTAACAATTGCTTTTATCTTACTAAGATCAACTCTAATCCCTTGAGAAGAGACAACATGACCTAGAAAAGATACTTCTTGAAGCCAGAAATCACACTTGCTCAGCTTAACATACAACTGTTTTTCCCGCAGGGTTTGTAACACAATTCGGAGATGCTCAGTATGGTCATGGTCATTCTTAGAATAGACCAAGATATCATTTATAAATACTACCACGAACTGGTCTAAATAAGGCCTAAATACTCTATTCATCATATCCATAAATGCCACCGGAGCATTAGTTAACCCGAATGGCATCACTAGGAATTCATAATATCCATACCGGGTCCTAAATGCAGTCTTCAGTATATCCACATTTTTTACCTCAAGTTGATGGTACCTCGATCGCAGATCTGTCTTTGAGAACACTCCTGTATCTTTCAATTGATCAAACAGGTCTTCAATTCTCGGCAACGGATATTTGTTCTTTACTGTTACTCTATTGTTGGAACCCCAACCTGGCGAGTCACATGCCCAACGTCCTACGTGACATCTGGACGCGCATCCTACAAGGGAGGAATTCCCCACCAGGTCAAACCTCAAAACAAAACAAACTCATTTCACTTATCTCCGATCCTTTCACTTTGATTTAATTCATAGATTTCAAAAATAATATCCAAAAATTATCAATTGCATAGCAGGTAGAAAAATGTCTTAGAAAATCAACACTTCAAAAATCAGGTTAATTGGAGGTCAGAACAAAAAGTTATGGCCAAAAGAGCAGAAAGAGGTCAAAAATAATCTGGAAGGAAAAATCAGAAAATTTATGGGCCGCGTCGCACTACGACCATCTCGCGGCAGCGAAAGGCGCGGCTAAATGCTCGCGCTGGATGCGCGCACTCGCGACCGCCTCGCGAGGAGCTGCAAGGCCACCCCTGCCCGCTCTCGAGACCGCCTCGCGATCGCAAGGCGAGCGCTAGATGCGTGCGCTCGCGACCGCGAGCACTCGCGCTCGCGACCGCGAGCACTCGCGCTCGCGAAGAGCTGCGAGGCCAGCCCCTCAAAACAACAGTCTATCTTCAAAAATCCATAACTTCTTATTCAGAACTCTGAAATTTGTAAATTTGGTATCAATAAAAAGTTAAAAGTAAACTCTACAACTTCTATGAAGGATGCAAAAACCTATTTGGTTTCTAAGGGTGTTAAAACCCACTACAAAGTGACTGCCTGTTAAAAAACATTTTAAACAGCATTAGAATTTCTAAACACCATAACTTTCCACTATATGGGCCAAAAATCACATACTTCATATCATCAGAAAGATAAAAAGAAAATATACAACTTCCATGAAGACCC
>JANIIA010080380.1:0-10073 GCA_027478495.1 Erythroxylum alaternifolium
GAAATGAAACGTTGGCTTTTCGTGACGTTTTCTTATAACGTCACAGAAAGGCCAACCTTTTAGTGATGTTTTTGTAAACTTCGCGGAATGTCAGCATATTCCGTGACGTTTTACATAAAACGTCGCAGCAATCTTTTACCTACATCACAATCCACGACGTTTTTTGTAACATTTTTTAAAACATCGCAAATTGGATTCTACGACGTTTTTGGACATTCTGCGTTGTTTTAAAAACGTCGCAAATTGCATTGTATTCTTGTAGTGTCTTCATGCATATTCAAATTTTTATTTCATAATCACTTCATATTAAATTTAAATTCAAATAATTAAGGTTTTAAATAAACTAACTTAACCATTAACTTAAATTTTTTGTACTAATATATATCTATATATATTAAAAACTCGTTAATATTATAAACAACATATATATATTTAATAGAGTTAATTATGAAAAATTCAACTTGACTTAAGTTTCAAACTTTAAAAAATAATCTTGAAATATTCAAACTTTTAATTTTTACAAAAATAACTTGACATTAAGTTCCCTAAATAAAGTGTGACAATTTTGTCAAGATTTTTGTTTTCATCGCATGACCGTCACGTGAGATAGTGGTTCTATGTAAGATATTTGTTATTTAATAAAATATAATAAAATTTTAAAACTAACTATATTAATTGATCTTCACAACGACATCATGCTCACACGTATTAAAAAGTTTTACCTCTCACATTAAATTCATAAAAACTAAAGGTTTCAAGGAAATTAACTTAATCATTAACTTATTTTTTTACTTATTTATATATTTTAAAAACTTGCTAATATTATAAACAACATACATAGAATTTGATTATGTTTCTTGTAAATTGACTTCTTGTTTAATTAAAAATTTTCATTTAATGTAAAAAAATTTAATTTCTCGACTAGTTATTTATCCATAAGCAATAAAATATGCATTAATCTTAAAAAACTTATAAAAATAGTGAGTTTAAATGCAAAATTGGAGTTTGGAGAGTCAAATTTACTGAGGCATCTATTACATGGTATCTTTCATTATTGGTGACCTATAATGCCCTAGATTGAATATGAATCTACATTCTTTTATGAGCAAAGATGAAGAACTATGTAAATAACAATTAGAAGGCTTTGAAGTTTGGTAATTGCTAGTAGGGTAAAAGATATTAACATCTTTTTAATAAAAGAAGTATGTAATTATTAAAATTTGAAGGTTTTGTTTGAAAAATTAAATCATAAATTTTTTAAAAAAATGGATCAAATTACATAAGATATGCATTTCTTCAAATTATATTGTTTTAATTTTGCCTTAATAAAAATGTGCATTCTTTTGACTAAGTTGGAAAACTTTTAAAAAATATTATATCTAAGAAAAATATTAGGATTAGGATGTGCTTGATTATCAAACTTATGTTGAACATTAATGTTACAACCAAAACATAAACAATTGAAAATGCAAAAGTGGTGATAAGTAGGCATTTTGTTAAATAACAATTCATATGGTGTTTTTTCACTTAGCATCTTATATAGAGTTTTAATAATTAAGCAACAAAAAGGATACACTCACTAGTTTGGTTATCGAAGCCCTTAAAATTAATTTTCATTCTTTAAACTCTTGTAGTAGTTGTAGAACTAAGTCGAATCCCTAAAAAGCTAAAAATTAATTTTTTAATTTCAAATGTTCAAATAAAATGTGAGTTTGTAAGTAATTAACTAATAAACTAAATTTAACAAGGAATTAAAATAAATCAACTAAATATTAAAGTGAGAAATTCAATAGTACTTAACTCTGATACAAAGAAAATTTCTCATCCAATCATAACATTAGTCATTTGTCTAAGGGGAATAATTTTCACAATTCAAGCAGTTAGTCCACAATATATTAGGATAGCTATAATAAGTCTCAAAATTTTCTAAATTAACTTGTTCAAATCCAACATTTAAACTAAAACTTACCACAAATTGATTAGATATTATAGCATTCCATATCAATTAAATAATAGCAATAAGCTTAGTGAAAAAGAATAATCCCTAAATTAAATAATTAAGAAAGCTACAATAATTTAATTTATTTTTTATTTCTCATATGTTAAACATGTAGATTCATAAATAACCTATTTTCTACTTATACCATACCTTAATGACAACTAAAGATCATTGAATTCTTGAATAACTATAGAATAATAAATACTAAATTAATTTATCATATCTATCAATATTAATTATTCATGAAATATAAGAATGCAAAACATGAAATACTTGAATTAAAATATAAATCTCAGCTCAGAACAAAACCTCACAAGGTTATTATCCTAGAGTTTTGAATTTCTTGAATCAGAATATTTGGATTTAGCTACACATGGATTTTGTTTCAACACTAAAAATAAAAGAAAAGATGAAAGATTGAGAGAAAACTACAAAGAAATGAAAATAGAATAATAAAGAAGGTGTTGGATGTGTTTCCCCCTTCTATTCTTCCTAAAAATCTAGCCTACTTTTATGTTGCAAAGAATCTTATCTAAAACAAATCTAAATCCATAATAGGGATACAAATAATTTTCCTAATTGAATTTAAACTTTGAAGTGAATCTAGCATTAGGTGTGATCTTGCCTTATCCTTTGTAGTAATTTGTCCCTATTTCCAAAATTTATGATTTTCAATAATAATGCTCTAATTCGATGCAATCTCCACTTTTCACTTTCTACAAGAAAACAAATATTAAAATTTCTATTTAAGCGCCAAAATATAGCTAAAACAAAAGAGATAATTCCAATTAACATAACCAAATAACATCTTATCAAATTCTCCTATATCGGACTCATGCTTGTCCTCAAACATAAGTCAACACATTAGTCATTCCCATAACAACCTCTCATCTTCTTTCACATTATCTAGAAATATACTAAAAGCTAACTCATATAAAATGTTTAGGATAAAATAACAATTGAAAGAATAAGCACTCATAGGCCACATTGTTAGAATGAAAACTTAACATCTCATCATTTATATTAAAATCAAATAAAACAAGACTTGACACCCACTCATGGATTTCACTTTATACACTCAAATTGTTTAGGTTTTATTAAATTCTCAAATCAAAGTACTGCGAGTTATTTCCGTAAACTTGCTCATGAATCATATCTCCACCACTAAACAAAAATAAACCTAATGCATGAATTACAAGATTTGATAAGGGTTGTAATGTGGCTTAGGTAAGGTATGACAAAAACAAAGTTTTTAGGTCAAATAAATTGAAAGAAATCATACAAATTTATCCACATAAGTTTTAATTCAATTTAGTCTCAAAACTTACTTGATTTAAATAACATCTTTTTCAATCACCTCATCATTTTTTCTTTTTCTTTTCTTTTATTTTTTAAAATTTTTATAAACAAGAAATTCAAATAGGAGACTTCTTTTTTAATACATCTCCCCCATTATAAAAAAATAAAAATCAAACAATGCAACTTGAATAAACTAATTTACTTTTCATGGAAATAATCAAAATCCTATGCAAATAAATTTGATACAATTCCTTCAATTTATGAGCTTAAAATTATTAAGGACATCAACAAAAGAAGGGTAAATTTGGCTTATAACAAGGTTAGTATTTAATAAAAGAAAGGTTAAAGCTTATATTGGTTTTCTAGGGATAAAAATTAGCGTAAGCTTATTTAGGTAAAAAAATGGTTATACTAAGTGCCTTTATATGCCAAAATTCATTAAAAATGTAATCTCAATATATATTTATAAGCAAGTTCTAGCATAAACAAGCTATCTTTGATAACACATAATAAAAAGATATGTATGCCATAATTGTGATGAATGCTCTTAGGCTCAAAGCTTACAAAGGTTTCAAAATGCATTAAGTCTTGTATATTTTCATTCAACAAAACTAATGAAATACTTAATTTAATGAAAAATTCTAATTATGCTTGTATCTCTCATGCATTAATTCTTAACAAAAAGGTATCATAACTAAGGGTTAGAACCCTAGAATATTATACATGAGAGATATTATTGAGAAAAAAGGAGTTGCATTTTATGCTCATGCATAACACAAGCATACATATACATGAATATTGATTTTTATACACATTACAAAGACTGTCTATGCACTTATTTGACATTTTTCGGGGGTATGAAAGATCTTTAAATGATTACTATATGAATAGTGAATATTATGTCTTGAAATTTGATTTGGCGAGTATAAATATTGATTTAGAATTTTCGATGAAAATTTGGAAGATGTATGAAATTATGGGTATTTTTGGACTAGGAAAAATGCTAAGTGGCAAGACAAAATGATAAATGGTAGTAGAAATAAGTGACAATTGATAGTAGAAATAATTGACAATTGGTATAAGGATTTATTGACAAGTGTCATAGTAGGAGACAAATCGTTTAGAAATTGGAGGACAAACAGACTAGTTATTAGAAAAGCAATTAGGAACCACAAGAAGAGGACATGTGACAAGTGACAAGTGTTAAGCCACTCGCCATACACCTCACCCATGATTAATTACCTAATTAAAAGACCATTTCATGGTCTTTCACTCTTATTTTCGTTACATATGTTCTCTTCTTCATTTTATCCATTCATGACACTCTCTTATCACCCTTTCAACATTGATCCTTGCTTTCATTTCTCAGTACTATCCACTCCAAGATCCTTGTTATCTCTTCATCTTGTTACTAAAAACCTAACCTTTTCCTCCTTAAAGAATTGATGATCGTGTGCTATGGAAGAAGCTAGGGTTACGTGATCATCAAAGTTTGGAGCTAACATAAGTAAGTTAGATAAATGGATCTTCATTGCTTTATTAAATGAAACATATAAGGTGATTGTTTTGAGATTAAATGATCATGAAAATGGTGTTAAGGTATGTTGTAATGTGAATTTAGAAATAGTAGGTTTATGTTATGTTTTTGGTATAAATGATCAATAATAGGTTATGAGTTGTGTTAAAGAGGTTTTGAGATAGATTAATTATGTAAATAGAGTAAGAAAGTATGTTAAAAGTTGATGAACATTAATAAATAAATGTATGTACTGTTTTCTATTTTTGAGAGTATGAAAACTATGGATTATAGGTTGTTATGTAATGAAATAAATCAAGTTTTGAAGTTAAAGAAAAGACTATTATAATGTTCTTGAGTGAGAAGAAATAAGATGATAGTGAATGATAATGAATGATGAGGATATGTTCTTTTTTTGTATGGTTGATGAACAACGATTTATGATTGTTTCATAGATGTTTACGAGTTAGAAATGAGGTAAGAATGATGAAGTTATGAAACCTAAAAGATGAACAATGGAGATGATTTTGTTTGATGTGTTATGAAAGTGATAAAATTTGAAAAAGTTAGGAATGCATGTATAATGGGATTAAGTAAATGAAAATGAAACAATTGACTAAATTTTTATGAGTTTTAATGCAACTAATATGGTAGTTAGATTAGAATGAGATGAAGTTGCATAAATGGACATGAATTTTGGAAAAATTGGAGTGCTAATATGTTTCTATGTTGTTCAATTAGTGGAAAAAATGAAGGAAGAAAATACAGGGCACGATCATGGCCCTCACCCTACGATCATGGCTTAGAAAAACTTTGGTTCTTCCATGATCATGGTAGAGTCCCCATGATCGTGGCCAATTCCACGAGCTTCTGTCATGATCTAAGGAAGGTCCACCATATTTGTGGGTAGGCATAAAAAGCTAAAATGCATCTTTGAAGCAATGTTTGAAACAATAAGTCCTAAAGTACGTCCCTATGGTGTATTTAGGCTTGAATAAAGCTTGAAATGAACTTAGTTTGATGTGAAATATGTCGATAAAGTGTTGGATATATTTAGGTTGTAATTGAGAATATAACATAGCGAATGGATTGTTGATATCAAGTGTTTGGAATATGGAGATTCAGAGATTATAAAGGAAAAAATGTGTTCTTAGAAATGATAATGTGATTCAAAACAAATGAGCAAGGTATATAAAGTAAGATCAAAAGAGGATTTAGAAATTATGTGATAATATGATGCTAGAATAATATTAGTGAATGATTGATTTATGAAATTAGAGTAAACAAGTATACTTGAGGTATTAACCCAAGAGTAAACTTGTTATATCCAAGTGACAATGATAGAATGATCAATACTTGTGAATTAAGGAAATATGCCCAAAATAGTCAAATTGAGCATGCATTATACATAACACATACATATATGTACGATTTATACTTATGTGTTTGATCATATTAGTAATGACTAACATACGTGTGTATTACTTGAGCATAGATATACAAGATTGAACATCACTGTCCAGACGTTTCCGAATCATGAAGACAAATGCTAATCTGGAGCATACTGTGAGTCAACCTAGATGGTCTAACATTGATTGATTGTTTTGTTTAAATTTTTGTATTGAATTATTATTGATGTGAATGTGTGGATTTCGAACATTAATAGTTTGAGGCGTTTGATGAATGAGATTCGCATTGGACGTGCTCATTGAATGTGAATGAGAAAGAAATATGTGTACTCAAGATAATTGTTGAATGCCAGACTTAGATCCGATGAAATTGAAATGTGAAAGATATTGTTCAATATAAATGAAGATGAATGATTGAAATACTTAATGAAATGTTGAATGCCAGATATAGATCTAATGAAATTGTGAGAATGATAATGTGAAAGTCAAAGTGTTTACTGAATAAAAGTAATCGAATGAATATATGTGATTTGATGCATTTCATTACGTGATATGCATAATTAGATAAAGGGAGTTGTGATTAGAGTAGCCAATGAAAAAGAGTTTAAAGATCAGAATGTGGTAAGAGCCTCAGGCTCACTATGTAAAATGAGCCCAATATCCCTAATAGATACGGGATAGTTATCAATGAGCCCGATATCTATAATGGATACGAGACAGTTAAAAAGCCACTCGATAATAACAAAGTAATAATTGAATGTGAGTCACATTTGCATTCCATATATAAAAATTGATGTGTATTAAGTGAATGATTGAAATAAGTTATTTAAACTGTTTCAAAACTAAATGTGAAATGATGTGTAATATCTGAATTGTCTGTGAATATGAATATGTGAACTTCTATTGTGTTTTATATGAGTGAGCCATCGATGATGGTTCCCTCACTAAGTTCATAAAACTCACCAATATTACAACGTTGTCTTTCAAGCTTAGAGGAAATATCCAGTTAAACAAATTGTGAGTATAGCCACTAAATTCAGACATGAGCTAAAGGTCGGGATTAGTTTGCACCTGTGTACGTTTTCAGTCATTTTTTGTATTAAAAATTGTATTCCGCAACTATTATACAACGTATATGTGAATTATGTAATGTAATGATATTTATGACTATATATGTGTTGTTAATGAGATGGTTTAAATTGAATATTGATTTACTTATGATGTGTTTACAATTGAAATGAGCAAAAATGATTACTAATTCACGTGAGATGTGTTGTAGCAAAAAAAAATATTTGACACTGAGTTGATGTAACTGTTCTAACACGCCACTTTCACTGGGAATGTGCCCAAATGTCCTTATGTACAGATACGTGCTAGGTGGAAGTGGGGTGCTACATTATGCAAGTAACAAAGTCAATTGAGAAAGCACAAGTGGTCACTGTAAGTTTCTTAAAGGATGTCTAGTATCTTGGTCTTATAATAAGCAAAATTGCACAGCACTTTCAACTACTAAAGAAAAATATATAGCAGTTACTAGTTGTTGTGCTCAAATCTTTTGGATGAAGCATCAACTAAAGGATTTTTCTCTAGACTTTTCTCATATTCCTATATCATGTGATAATACGAGTGCTATAAATCTTTATAAAAATCTTGTACATCATTCTAGGACTAAGTATATAGAAATCAAACATCATTTTCTTAAAGATCATGTTTTAGAAGGAACCATTGATCTTTTGCATGTTAATACTGAGAATTAAGTAGCTGACATTTTCACAAAGCCACTCTCTGAAGATAGATTTTGTGTGTTAAGAAAAGAGCTTAGTATGTTCAAACTCTCTAATATTATTTTTGCATAAATATTCTCTGCTAGTTGTCTTTGCATTTCATTTAACAGGCTCCTTCTATTCTGATCCCTTAGAAAGTCTCTTTGGTTTAGTAGGCCCTTTAGAGTTTAGAAGGCTCATCTTCTTTTTAAGGCTTCTCTCAAGTTAACATTTTAAGTGACGCGTAAATAGGGAGTCATTCATAATGCCATTTTATCCTTTTTAAAATGCGCCACAGTCTGACAACTCAACGTACATATCTATCAGAAGATATGGAAAGATTATGCTTCCTCTTCTTATCTATACGTTTGCTCATCCTCTAGTGAAATCAATGCTTAGGACTCACTTAGCATACCCTAAGCAAACATCTCTCATCTTCCCTATTATTCTCTCTACACTCTAACTCTCTTCATTATTTATATGTGTTTAATTTTGATTCATTTGATAATCTACACTTAGTGATTAATGCCTTAGAAATGCTTAGGATACTCACTTTAACTCATATTTGATTATAGGTACATTTTGGAAGTAAACCCGAAAGTGTTTTCATTGAAGCCATCTTCTCAATTTCCATAATCTATTAATTCATAGAGCAAGAACAAGAGGAAGATTGAAAGAAGGGACAAAGAATTTTAAGTGAAGTCTCATGCTTATACTAGCCAGCTGCTTCTCACACTAACATCCATGCATGCATGTAACAACTCCCATACAAGGTGACCAAATGTTTCTTACAATGAATCCATCTACCAGTTGCCTCTCAAGATTTCTTATGCTTCTAGCCAGCTGTCCTTTTAATCCAAGAACGTTTAATGAATAAGAAGACAAAGGTGGATGGTTGTAGTTAGAATAAAAAGAGGAAAATGGATGTAAAGGGCTAAATGCTTCTCACCATCATGAGAAGCTTTTCATGCACCTATGAGGGTAAGAAGACTAGTTATCCCTTTTATGGCCAGGTGTCTTAATTTTTAAACCTAGTTTTTTTAGTACACAAGGAAAGAGTGTGACAATACAAAAAAAGGAGGAGGTCATTTGGGATAAGAGAGATCCGCAAGCATTGTTTCGCTTTGTTCTTCATTCATTCATCGTTTTCTTAGCTCTAACAGTGGCAATGGAGGATAAAGCCAATGGTAAGAGCTTGAGGATGGAGATGGAGGACTAAGCTTGCAAGCCAGTTCTATGAGGATGTCAATGCCAAGTCATGATTAAGCCTTTTGTCATCTTAACATACAACTTTTGTTCTAGTTGTTATGTTGTTTATGTTGATTTGATTGGGTTTTAGGATGGATGATCTTAATATGTTATTTTGAATGTTTTATTTCAAACCTGTTGTTATAACATTGATTGTAATCTATAATCATTACTTTTAATGTTTTTTAGTAGCATCTAATGATACAGTATCGTTAGGAACAACATAACTTAGGTTAGATAACCTGATCGTATGAGGTTACTAACTATATTGATCATTTTCCACTTCATAATGCGGCTGCCAAATTAAATTTAGAGATCATATCCTAGGTTATTTGATAATTAGGTTTAATTAATAATCGTATCTTGATTAAACACAACCTAATGGAAAATCGAAATTAGTAGAGCGCTTTATTAGTCTCAGATCAACAGTCCAAACAGAGTTATAAAGACGTTAGGATGATGAAATATGCTTGATAGTGTTTAGGTCGAGATTGAACCTACATCCAGACCTTAACCATATTCGACAATTTAATCATTTTCGACTACTTTCTTTAATTTGCTTTAGATAGTTTCATTTAATTTTATTTTCTAAATTGATTAAAATCCAAACCCCCCTTTTCTTATATTTTCCTAGCATCAATTAATTTTGTTATGAAAACTAACTGAACTTTCTCTGTGGATTCAATCCCAATTCACTCTAACTATAAAATTTAACATGCAGAGTCAAGTAAATTTTGTAGCATACTTGACACACGCTGTCAAATTTTGCCATCATTACTGGGGAGTATGGTAGTTTGATTTTTGTATTTAATTTTAGTTGGTGTTTTGTGAATATATAT
>JANIIA010080430.1:0-10071 GCA_027478495.1 Erythroxylum alaternifolium
CTTACAAAAACATGCAAACAGATGATTGCTGGAAAGGTTCTTTTGTTGTTTAGTTTAAGAAGAGTTCTCTAATTAATGCATTACCTGCCACGAGCTTTAGCATTCCAATAACCCCAAAGATCGTCTGAATTTTAGGAAGTCAAAGAGCATTGCACTCCGGAACTTCATCTAGAGTCCCAAAAACAACAATCATTGTCTAAAAGAATCCAAAGAAGCCCGCAGAAACAAGACAATACAATCTAAAAGCAAAAGCAAATAATATACCTATTAGATTTATGGAGCCATCAGCCCGATTGATCGCCAAAGGGGAACCTGAGGGTCCGTCAGTGGGTTCAATCACATATTGATCTGGAAATTCCCACAGACGCATACGTGTATAATAACTCTTAAGCATAAAATCAACAGTTTCATAAAACTCATGATCCAATAAACATCTAGACTCATTTCAAAGCTAGTCCTACATATGAATTACTGGAGAAAATTATAGGATCCTCATTCAAATATATTCAAATAAGAAATAACGTGAAAAGGGAACCTAAAAAGCACAACAGAACGAACCCAAAAACCAATAGCAGGGTACTTTGCGATCATGTCAGTTGTTATGACACCATCCCTCACAATTACCACTATAAGACTTGAACTTTGGATTTATAGATTGTAGAGACATCGATGGACAAGGATTGATGTGCCCTATTGGTTCACTGATGTTGAACTACGTGTAAATTCTTTGTTTGTTCATGAAGCATGCCATTTCCTCCTCAACATCAAAAGCACTCAGGTAATTGTTGAAAAACTTGAGAGGTTATCACTTTCTAAGTTATTGTCCAAAGAGAAGAACAAGTATTATTTGGGTTCTCTTGAAGGTGGACTAGTAAGTGGGGAAAGGCGCGCATATATGGTATGATCCAAAGATAAGAAAGTCTCGGTGGTAAAGACGTCTCATCGATATCTGCATATATAGGGACAGCTTTGCAAGAAGGACATGCCATCCTCATTGATAAGAAAGTCTTTGTGGTAAAGACGTCTCACTTTAGCAGATGCAGTCCTAAAGGCTGTCCACTGACACAGTCTTCATCTTCATCAATAAGACGTTGTATACCAGTTAACATTGTATAAAGCGTGAAGTGGTGTAAAAATTGTGTAGTTTTTCAACGTAACAGGAGACAGGAGACGTTGTACAAGTAACAGGAGACAGCAGACATCAAGTTTATAGTAACAAAGTAATCGTAAAAAAACTCACGTATTAAACTAAATAACATCTTATTAAGGAATTTTTCTTCTTCCTTCTTCATAGGAGATATACTTTTCGTAAATAGATAGAAAATAGGATTCATATCGCATAATTAGTGGAAAGGAGATATTATGTAATTAAGTGTATCTTTGTCTTTTAGGTGTTTAGTTGCTGTATAAAGCTTGTATCAACGTTCATGGAATACATATCATTCATCGGCAGATTTATGCAATTCTTGAGCATCTTCTATTTCTTTACATGGTATCAGAGCACTGTTCCTGGTGCAATTGAAATCCATCCTTCTGCAGCACCATGTCGAATGAAACAACAACCAAAAATTCAACATCGGGTGAAACATCAAGCAAGAATTCACCATATGATGTTCATCCTTCTGAACAACCTGGACAGTTAATTGTTCCAACCAAATTAAACAGGGAAAATTACTCATCATGGAGCAAATCCATGATTCATGCTCTCACAGCCAAAAACAAAATTGGCTTCATCAATGGTACGATCGATCCTCCATCATCAACTACAGAACTGGTAGAATTCAATTTGTGGAACTAGTGTAACAGCCTTCTTCTTTCATGGTTGATACACTCGGTTAAGAAAGATATAGCAGAAAGTGTGGTTCATGCCAAAATTGCACAGGAAGTCTGGGAATTTCTCCGAGACTAATTTTCCCAGAAAAACACCACGAAATATTGCTACCATTTCATAAGGATCCTTATCAGTCGCTTCTTACTACACGAAGATCAAAGCTCTCTAGGATGAATTGGAAACATATCGTGTACAACCGATATGTAATCAAATGAAGGCTCATCGAGACCTTAGAGAAGAGGATAAAATGTGTAGTTTTTGATGGGTCTTAACGACAGCTTTAAGAATATTCGCAGCAATATTTTAGCAATGAATTCGTTGCCAAATGTCCACCAAGCGTATTCCATGGTAAGTCAGGAAGAAACCAAGATGCAAGTATCATCACAAATGACAGAGAACTTTTCCATCGCTGCAGCAGTACAAGGGTGCGGGAACAATCCCTCAAAGACCAACAAAGACAAAGTTTGTGAACACTGTTCCAGATCTAGCCACACAATTAAGGAATGTCGCACTTTGAAGTTCCATTGCAAGTTTTGTGATAAAAAGGGACACACTGAAGATCGTTGCAAGCTCAAAAATGGTACATGGAACTTAAATAACAACACTGGCGCACAAAATAGCCACAGCAGCCAAGGCAATAATGTGACTGCCAACGCTGTGTAATCCCAAGCGTCACAAAATGATTCTGGCAGCAAGATCATGCATGGTTTCACAGTGAATCAACTCCAGCAACTTGCCAATGCTCTTTCTGCGATGAATTTGAAGCCTAATTCTGGTAAAAATGATGTTTTTGCCAATGCAGCAGGTCTGTCGACTTTCTCTAATGATCATAATGATTCCATTCTTGCAAAACCTTTAATCTTGGATAGTGGAGCAACGGATCATATAACTTTTGATTCCACACTACTCACATGCACGAAATCATCAAATATTCCATCAGTTAATCTACCTACGGGTTCCACTGCACAAATCACCACCACAGGCACCATACCATTTAGCCAAAACGTTACCTTAAATGATGTGTTATGCGTACCTTCTTTTAACCTAAATCTCATGTCAGCAAGTAGACTAACCAAATCTCTAAATTGATGTGTCCTTCTTTTTCCAAATGGTTGTCTTTTGCAGGACTTGGCTACGGGGAAGACGATTGGCTCGGGTGAACAACGGGTGGCTTGTACTTCATGTCTCCATCAAAGCAACATACAATCAGTTCTTGTCAAGTTTCTCATAGCCCCGATATATGGCATATGTACCTTAGGCATCCTTCCTCTTTTCGTTTTAAACAAATTTCCCATCTACTTCCTATCAATAATGTAGCGTTCCATAATAATTGTGGCATTTGCCCTATGGCTAAACAGACACGCTTACCTTTTCCATCCAGTACTATTTCTACTCAAAATGCATTTGATTTATTATATCGTGATATTTGGGGGCCACACAAAGTTGCTACTCACTATGGGGCTCATTTTTTTCTCACAATAGTTGATGATTACACAAGGTGTACGTAGGTATTCCTCGTGCAGAACAAATCTGAAACTCCTCAGTTGATAAAAACCTTCATCACCTATGCTCACACCCAATTTCGTGCCTCTGTGAAAGCCATTCACGTGGACAATGGCACAGAATTTTTCCCTATACAATCTTTCCTTAAAGAAAATGGAATTGAATATCAACGCACTTGTGTTTATACGCCTCAACAAAACGGCGTAGTGGAACAAAAACACCCCATTTACCTTTGTCTTTCTGGGGAGAATGTGTTATTAGCTCTGTTTATTTAATCAACTGAATACCAACACCCATCCTTTCACAAAAATCGCCATACGAATTATTATATCATAAGCCGCCTTCATTTGCTCATTTGAAAGTCTTCGGCTGTCTCTCACATGCGACAGTGGTCCATCCGAAAAACAAATTAAATTCAAAGGTGAAACGATGTGTATTTGTTGGCTACCCATTAGCTCAAAAAGGTTACAAGCTTTATGATATTGAATCCAACAGTTTTCTAGTTAGCTGAGATGTAACCTTTCAGGAAAATATTTTCCCATTTTCAGAAACATCTCAAAACACTCCTTCCCAACCTGAGCCGCCTCACACCTCTCTCGATCTGTCATTCCCGGAAATATCCTTCGATCCCGACACACATAATGCCCATCTACCATCACCGATATCACCGGATTCTCCACCATCTCCTATCCCGTTATCTGAAGAAGCATCTTCGGCTTCTGGCTCATCGCCCATTCAATCACCATCTGATTCCCTTATGTCACCACCATCACCAGCTTCTGATTCTCCTTCCTCTTCACCAGATCCTCCTGCCGTTCCTTTATGTCGATCACAGAGAGAATCACGTCCTCCACGGTGGCATGCCGCTTATGATATGGGATCCCGAGTGCATCATTCTACTTCTAACCAGCCTGCACAAGGAACCAAGTATCCCCTTTCTAATTTTTTATCCTATGATCATCTCTCTCATTCACATTGTAGTTTTTTAGCTAACATCACATGTCAGAAGGAACCCACATCTTATGCTCAGGCCGTCCTAGATCCTTGATGGCGCAAAGCAATGGAAACTGAGTTGGTAGCTTTACAACAGAATCACACTTGGGATGTAGTACCATTGCCGAAGGGACATAAACCTATTGGATACCGGTGGGTCTACAAAATTAAATACAATTCTGATGGAAGTGTTGAACGTTACAAAGCCCGGCTTGTCGCTAAAGGCTATACTCAGATCGAGGGCATAGATTACAAAGAGACCTTCTCCCCCATTGCAAAGTTGACTACATTTTGTTGCATCTTGACCATTGCAGCTTCACAAAACTGGCATGCACACCAGTTAGACATTCAGAACGCCTTCTGCATGGGGCGTTACATGAAAAAGTATACATGGAACTGCCTCTTGGACTTCGTCGACAGGGAGAGCATATGGTATGTCGTCTCAACAAATCTTTATACGGCCTCAAACAAGCTTCTCGAAATTGGTTTGCCACTTTTTCTCATGTTATTCAAGAGTATGGCTATTGTCAATCAAAGGCGGATTATTCATTGTTTGTCAAAGTTCAAGGGACGTCAATCACGGTTGTTCTCATCTACGTTGATGACATCCTCTTGACGGGAAATGATCTCAAAGAAATGCAGCATCTTAAAAAGTATCTTCTTGACCATTTTCGGATCAAAGATCTTGGAGAATTAAAATATTTTCTTGGCGTAGAATTCTCTCCTTCAAAAACTGGAACCTTTATGTCCCAAAGAAAATATGCATTGGACATTTTAGAAGATGTTGGTCTCACAGGCGCTCGGCCTGAAAAATTTCCCATGGAACAAAACCTCAAATTGAGCCTCACAGACGGCGAACCACTAAAAGACCCTACCAAGTACAGGCATCTCGTCGGCAGACTTATTTATCTGACATTTACTTGGCTAGACTTAGTTTATTCTGTTAGAACACTGAGTCAATTCATGCAGGAACCTCGCAAGTCTCACTGGGATGCAGTTTTGCGGGTCATCGGGTACATAAAAGGGACACCCGAACAAGGATTGTTACTATCATCTAACAATGACCTGCAGTTAAAGGCATTCTGTGATTCAGACTGGGGTAGGTGTCGAATAACACGAAGGTCAATCACAGGGAACTGCATTTTTCTCGGTTGATCCCTTGTGTCATGGAAATCAAAGAAACATACAAATGTGTCCAGATCTTCGGCGGAAGCAGAATATCGAGCAATGGCAAATACTTGTTTAGAGTTAACATGGTTGTACTATATATTATGAGATCTGCAGGCTTTTCCGAAGGTACCAACGCCTTTACTGTGTGACAATCAAGCCACTTTACACATTGCTGCCAACCTAGTTTTTCATGAGAGAACTAAACACATCGAAATAGATTGTCACATTGTGCGAGAAAAACTGCAAGCAGGCATGATCAACCCCTCGCACATCCCAACTCAGCTTCAACTGGTGGATATTTTTATAAAAGCTTTGGGAAAAGTTCAGTTTGTACTGCTGCGTACCAAGTTGGTTCACTCACCAACTTGAGGGGGAGTATTAAGGAATTTATCTTCTTCCTTGATAATAAGAGATATGCTTTACGTAAATAGATAGAAAATAGGATTCATATCGCACAATTAGTGGAAAGGAGATATTATGTAATTAAGTGTATCTTTATCTTTTAGGTGTTTAGTTGTTGTATAAAGCTTGTATTGACATTCATGGAATACATATCATTCATTGGTAGGTTTATGCAATTCTTGAGCATCTTCTATTTCTTTACACATCTCTTATATACGTAAGCAGATTAGAAGAATAATTTAAACAATGAACAATGGTCGTTTACCTATTGGTATTTGAGCAGAGTACTTGGAAGATGTGGAGAGAAACTATACTTGAAGATATGCAATGAAGCAGAGTGGAGAGAAGACTGCATACATGAAGAAGAAATTTATTGGCACCACGGATACACGACTGTTCCAGTTCATCTTCTTCCACCAGCTTTATTATTTCACAATTACTGAGATCTTCTCAAGGTAAACTAGGTGTAGCTATTAAGGTTACTAGTAATTAATTTATTAAGCTTAGTATTACAGATATAGCGCTACAATCTTCAATACTTAATCTCCAATTTTTAATTTTAAAAATAATTTTAACTTAAATTTTGGAAATTTTATGTAATTGTTTAATTTTCATAATAAATTTTATATTTCATAAATTTAAAATCAGATTTCATCTTAAAATTTTAAAATTTTATTTAATAGTTTAATTTTCATATTAAATTTTATATTTCATAAATTTAATATTTTTACAATACATAATAAATATAGATGGGAGTAATTTATTTTTATCATAAATTATTATGTTAGTGGGATAGTTACATAAATTTTGAATTTACTCGTCTAATAAAAATAATTGATTTTAGATAAAAGTTTGTATAGAAAATTTTAAATAAATATATATTTCAAAGTTATGTTTAGCAAATATCTATTGATATGTAAAATATTACTTTTGGATTATAAATATATGTATTTTGAATATTTTGTAAGAAAATATTTAAATTTTTTATAAGTAATAATATTAAAAAAATCGTGTCACGTAATTTATAGTCCCTAGAATTCGTACAATAATAATAAAATTAAACTTTATTAAGGAATAAAAGTATAGCAACATCTATAAATGCAAAGCAAGAAAACAATTTAGATGAGGCAGTCGAATAAAGTTCGAAAGAAATCATCAAATTTATATAGTATTTCTAAGTTGTTTGGTGCCTAAAGCTCAATAGTTGTATGTGTGTAGTTGATTATGGCTCTGTAATATTACCGTATTAGTTATTAATATATTAATACGTCACCGTTTAGCAATGATCTAGTCTCTGTTAAGGGATTGCATTCCTTGAAGTGTTTTAATTTCCTTTAACATTATATGAATCACATATTTAATATAAAAAACTTAAAAATAAATTTAATATACAAATTCTAATATATATTTTTCCTTTTAAGAAAGACAACATATAATAACCTTGAGATTTTACTTCTTATAAGAATGTTAGATATTCAATTATCAAATAATCAAATTTTATTAAAGTGAGAGATAAAGATAAGAAGTTTTAGTTGATTAAAAGCTTTATCTTTTCTGTTATTATTAATGTTTAATAAAAACTTAAAATTATAATTTGTGTTATAAAAATCTCTAAGGGTATGTTTGATTGGAACGTAATTAATATAACATTTTTCCAATACATAATACATATAATTGAGAGTAATTTATTTTTATCATAAACTATTATATTAGCGGGATAGCTACAGAAATTTTGAATTTATTCATCTAATTAAAATAATTCATTTTAGATAAAAATTTGTATAGAAAATTTTAAATAAATGTATATTTCAAAGTTAAGTTTAGCAATAATCAAACTTATATGGATGTTTGGCGCCTAAGGCTCGATAGTTGTCTATGAGTAATTGATTATGACTCCATAATATTGTCATATTGGCTATAAATATATTAATACGTTACCATTTAGCAATGATCTAGTCTATGGTAAGGGATCACATTCTTTGAAAGTGTTTTAATTTCCTTCAACATTCTATGAATCACATATTTAATATATAAATAACTTAAAAATAAATAATAAATTTAATATATAAATTCTAATGTATATTTTTCCCTCTAAAAAAGATAGCATATAATAACTTTGTGATCTTTAATTTGTCTTATAAAATTCTTTAAATTTATATCTTTATTTATTTTTAATTATTAAATATTTTATAATGATAATTTGTATTTGAATTAGTAAATATTTCCTATTAATCTAAATGAATACCTAATTTTGTTTGATATAAAAATTAAATTAAATTAAATTTTAATTATTACTTTAATAATAACTATAATTATAATTATAATTAAATTTAATTATTACTTTAATAAAAATTTAAATTGAATTATAATTATAATTATAATTATAATTATAATTATATATACTTATAATTATAGTTCAATTTAAATTTTTATTAAAGTAATAATTAAAATAAAATAAAATAAAATAAAATTTTAAATTGAATTATAATTAATTAAATATTTCCTATTAATCTAAATGAAGAAATAATTTTGTTTGATATAAAAAATTAAATTAAATTAAATTTAAATTTAGTTATTACTTTAATTCAATTTAATTTAAATTTAATTCATTTTAAATTTAAATTTAATTTAATTAATTTTTAATTATTACTTTAATAAAAATTTAAATTGAATTATAATTATAATTAATTAATTATAATTATAATTATAATTATAATTCAATTTAAATTTTTATTAAAGTAATAATTAAAATTAAATAAAATAACTCTTGAATTCAGCTCATTATTATTTGAATTGAGTTAGATTCTCTTTATTCAAACATACCTTAGGCATACTTGGTTGTATATAATTAATTATAACTATAATTATAATTATAATTAATTCATTTAATTTAATTTAATTATATTTAATTATACATAATTGTAATTATAATTAATTCAATTTATATTTAATTAAATTATAATTAACTATAATTATAATTATATTATAATCAATAATAATTATAATTAATTATATATATAATTGTAATTGTAATTATAATTAAATAATTAATTTTAGTTTTAATTTTAATATAATTATAATTCAATTTAAATTTTTATTAAAGAAATAATTAAAATTAAAATTTAATTTAATTTAATTTTTTATTAAAGTAATGGTACTATAATTAAAATTTAAAAAATAGAAAAAAAAAAGAGTGAATGGAAATGCTTTAAAGAAACGTTAAAGAGGAATGAAGTGCAGCGTTTGTACTATTTTTTGGATTCTTGGGTCATGAAGTTGCGTTTGTACTATAATGGAAATGCTTTATTGTTATTTGAAAACAATAGATCAGTAGCGTGTTATTTGAAAACAACAGTTTAGGAACAAAATATACGAGACTTGCGTGAAGAGAGTGAATGGCGTCATTTAAAAGAAGACGTTAAAGAGGAATGAAGTGCAGCATTTTATTTTAAAACATCAGAGTAGCCTGTAATTGAGAATTAGTTGAGGAACAAAATAGGAACTTGCGTGAAGCGAGAAAGGTAGGCGGCAGAAGAGTTGAGAGCTGGCCTGGTAGAAGACTTGCATGAGTTGCGTCGGTTGGGTGTTTGATTTTAATCGGTGTATACTAATCGAAGATCATCAGGTTTTTAACTCTCTATCTTGTCACCTTCTGTCTTTTCTGAGTTTTTAATGTTAATCTGTGTATTTTAATTTCTTCTTATTAATGCCTAATGTTTATTTGGAAAATATTAATGCTTATAAACTTTCCCATCTTAGCAAGTTCTGTGTCAAATTATGCTGAACCCATTTAATTAATTTGTATTGTAGGACAATGATGATTGACAAAACTTAGATGGAAATTTATAATAGAGCATTGCCACAATATGAGAAAGGAGTTAATGAATTTCTAGATTTTGCATTTACATACTTTGATGAAGGAAAAGCAGTTCGTTGTCCTTGTAAAAAATGCAACAATAATTTATTTAGGACAAGACAATCAATTTATGAACATCTGATGTTAAATGGGATAAATAGAAACTACAAGCAGTGGTACCATCATGGAGAGGTTCTTCAATATTATTCTGATGACGAAAATGATAGTAATCAGAGTAGTAAAAGTGAAAATGATGATGGAATGCGTGATATGTTAGGTGATCTTGCGAGGGATAGTTCTTATGATCTAAATGAAG
>JANIIA010080490.1:0-10070 GCA_027478495.1 Erythroxylum alaternifolium
GTAGCGCTCCAGTATCTTAGGTTATGTGTCGGAATGACCCACGGGCGTTCCGGTACGTACTCTAGGGTAATGGGGTGCTACATTGGAGGTGAACATAGGTATAGTACAGGGAGAAACATGGTAGAGTGTCTTTTTACATGACAAATACATAGGAACATGTATTGGTTATGTTTAGAACTCATTACCTTCTCTTCTCTAACAAAATAGTGTAGGTCAGCACAAGTAGACACACGAGGATGTGTTCCTACTGTGTTAACCTATAAACCTATCATATGTGTTTAATTGTTAATACAGTTAATCATTTACACTTAGCGATTAATGATACCAAAATGCTTAAGATACTCACTTTAATTCATATATGATTTTAGATACAATTTGGAAGAAAAGAAATTAAAATGAGTCGAAAGCATTACATTCAGGACGTTTTTCGAAAATTAATTTTCACTTATCTTTATGGAGCAAGAAGAAAAAAGTTAAAAGATAAGAAAATTAATATGATGAAGCAATATAGCTCACAACTACTGTGCCTGAAAATTTCATGTTTTTGCCATGCAACAACAAATTTAATAGAGTAGTAAAATGGTAACGTGGAGACAGCAAAAGAGGAAGAGAAGCAAAATGACAGTAGATGATAGGCAGAAGCAAGCCAAAACATAATTCGCGTTTCACGCAGACACGGACATCCTGCGAAAATGCAGACGTTTCCATAAGCTTTCAATTTGGCTTAAGGGTTTTACGTGAATAGTATGGGTGGCCACCAAAGTTAATTCGTCAAATGAAAGTTATAATGAAGAGAAGAGAATAATAGGCGGCTAGGGAGAAAACATAAAAGTGTGGCGAGATAGGAGGGCTTGTGGTAGAAACAAAGGGAGAGGAGTGGAAAAGGAAATAGTAGCTTAGTACTAATAGCTTTATTTGTCACATCAGCTACAGTAGCGTAAGAGTGAAATAGCATTGAGTGAAGAGCTAAAAGGCCTTCGACTAGGGTATTTTTGTAAGGGCTGAAACATTTTCTTTTGAGACCCATAGAAGGCTAAGTTTCTAATGTTGGTTTAGAGGTGACATCGACGTCGATGGCCTGGGTAAAGTATTTTTATTTTTTTGTTATTTTTTTCTCTCATTAGAAATTGATTATGTTATCTTGTATGGATTGATTGGGTATTTAGATAATGATGATTTTAGTGCTCTATTCAATCATTTTCCATACAAACCTATTTCTAGAATTGAATGCAATATGTAATCGTTGTATTCCCCATTCACGCGTAGCAATTAATAGTTACGAATTATTAGAGATAACATAGGTCAAATAATTCGAGCTTGTGTGATTATTACCTATATTGTTCTATTTTTTGATTCGTAAGGTGATTATTTGGATAAACTTAGAGAGCTAATTATAGGTTTCCGGATAGCTAGGGTTAATTAATAAGCATTTCGTAATTAACTAGGATCTAAGGAAAAACCAGGACTAACAAAGCTTGTTATTAATTTACGACCGATAATTACTAAGAGAGATAAAAGAACAGCAAATCAATGAATTATGCTTAATTAGGGTGTAGGCTGAGATTGAACCAAAGATCGAATCTCTACCAAATTCCCCAATTTTATCATTTTTCGCATATTTTATTTAATTTTTTCATGAGGTTTATTTTATTTTATTTTATTTTCTTATTAAATCCAAACCCCTCCCCCCATTACGTAAACATCAATTAATTTCATTTCATAAGCTAACTGAACACTCCTTACAGGATCAACCTAGACTCACCACTACTACAGTAATAGTCTAGTTATTTTTTGTCACTAGCGCTATGATGCGCCTATCAATTTTGGCTTTGTTGCTGGGTAGTGCAATGTTTAGTTTTTGTTTATGATTTTAAATAGTGTTTTGAATATATTTGTTCATAATAGATTTCTTTTCAGTTATTTCGTGATCTTTTCATTTTTTGTTTTATGTTTGTGATAAAAAAATTCGATATAGATGGAAGTAATTTCTTCTTTAATTCATATTCTCAATATTATAACAATGTTTGGACTAATCAAACTAACTTTTGTTATGGATGGGATACAGAAATTCTTGTACACACCAGAAGCTTCCTATTAAGACTCAGGTAGATCTGTGGAAGAATTAGTTAATATATATATTGCTAACACTTTGCAATTCTAGAAGGAAACAAGTTCTAGAATCTAGAACTTGACAAGCTAAGTGGATCAATTAATGGAAGCTATCAGCCACCTAGCATCATAAAGCAAAGAGACGCGACCATATCAACCTTAGGAGTACCCGATGGATATTAGTGCGGAAACTTTACAAAGTGATGAGGAGCTTGTGAATTTTAAGGTCAATCCTTAACAAATTGCTTGTGTAAAAGAAGTAGAGGAGGAGCTTGAAGTAGAAATATACATATCTTTTAGGTCAGAGGTAAATACTGAATCCATGATTATTTTTGAAACTAATTCTTCATCTTTACACAGCAAATTGAAGGAACTAAATAAGGAAGAAAAAGGAGAAGAGATGTCTAAAATATTTCCCGAGTCCATAGGCTCAGTCGAAGAACCACATGTGCCATCAGAATATCATAATTTTTTTAGATGAGGAGAAGGAGTCGAGTCAGTGACCATAAACAAAGGATTTTCTTGGGAGCCAACCCAAAAGAAGTAAATTTCTTTGTTTTTAAGTTTTTGTATTCATTTTTTTATGCATATATGTCTCTTTGTTGGTTGTTATTTTTGCTTGTTTTTAAGTTTTCAATCAAAATGAGAAAGAATAAGGCAAACAAAGAAACATTTGCACATTTTCTATTGCTTCTAGGAAAGGTAAATCATAAGTAGAAAATGAATTGACTAGAGAATTTCATAGCAACTTTGGCATGTACTTTTTCTCTTCTGATTGGTTGATGTACATTATCTTTAGAAGAGTAGTGACTAGTGGTAAACAAAGTTGGTGAGATTTTGAGCCTTATTTGACTGACACATTCATATCAATCTCATTGTCTTTTGATAATGTGTAACCTTCATGACATGTACATCCTGATTTTGCCTTGAATTTCTATATGATTAGGTATTCTTTGCTTTTTCGAACTATATTAGACAAATAGCCTACCCATTATATGATTTTCTTTTTTGATAAGCCCCTTTGAGACTTATTAGCTTTCTTTTTGTAACAACCATATTACATGCTTTATACTTAACCAATTGTCCCACCCAAGTCATAAAGATAGTGGAACAATTGTGATTGGTGAGTTTGTAGATGTATAAAAGTGTAAGTGTGGGGGTGTACTATTTGTAGGTTGGTTAATGTTGGGATGTTTTGTTATGTCTTATTATTGAAATTCCCATGTTTTTTTATATATTTGTTTGTAATTGATTTCTTTTCAGTTATTTTGTGATATTTTCATTTTCTGTTTCGTGTTTATGATAAAAACATTTCAGTATAGATGGAAGTAATTTTCTTTAATTTATATTCTCAATCCTATAACGATGATTGGACTGATCAACCTAACTTTTGTTATGGATGGGATAATTAGTCGAATTACTTCTATGATAGTTTGTAGGAAGCACAACAATTCCTGTACACACCAAAAGCTTCCTATCAAGACTCAGGTACATCTTTCGAAGAATTAGTTAATGTGTACGTTTCTAACACTTGGCAATTGTAATAGAAAACAAGTTCTAAAATCCAAAACTTGACAAGCTAGGCAGATCAATTGATGGAAGCTATCAACCGCCTAGCATTACAAAACAAAGAGACACAACCATATCAATTTGAGGAGTACCTGATGGATATTAGCATGGAATCTTTACAAAGTGATGAAGAGCTTGAGAATTTTGAGGTCAACTCTCAACGAATTGCTTATGTAAAAGAAGCAAAGGAGGAACTCGAAGTAGAAAAAGACATATCTTTTAGGTCAGAGGTAAGTACTGAGTTCATGATTATTTTTGAAACTAACTCTTCATTTTTACATAGCAGATTGAAAGAACTAAACAAGGAAGAAAAAGGTAAAGAGATGTTCGAAATATTTCCTAATTACAAGGACTAAGTCAAGATTAAAAGTCTAAGGATAGAGAAGGAGCTAAATAGGAACAATTATTAACCAAGACCCTTTCCTAAGGAACCTCACATTGAAGAACTGCATATGGCATCAAAAGATCATAATTTTTTTAGGTGATGAGAAGGAGTCGAGCCAGCGACCCTAAACAAAGGTGCTTCTTGGGATGCAACCCAATGGAAGTAAATTTCTTTTTTTTAATTTCACATTTATTTTTTTATACATTTGGGTTTCTTTGTTGGTTTATTTTTGCTTGTTTATAAGTTTTCAATCAAAATGAGAGAAAGGATAAAACAAACAAAGAAGCATTTGCTCATTTTTTATTCCTTCTAAGATTATTTAATCATGAGTAGAAACTGAATTGATTAGAGAATTTCATAGCAACTTTGGCATGTACTTTTGCTCTTGTGATTGGTTGTTGTGCATTATCTTTAGAAGAGTAGTGACTAGTGGTAGTTAAAGCTGGTGAGATTTTGAGCCTTATTTAACTGACACATTCATATAGGTCTCATTGTCTTTTGATAATGTCTGACCTTTATGACATGTACATCCTAATTTTATCTTGAATTTCTATTCAAGACCACACTTTTATCACATGCATTAATATGGATATGGTTAGGCATTCTTTGCTTTTCTGAACTACATTAACCAAATAGCCTATCCATTATATGATTTTCCTTTTTGATAAGCCCCTTTGAGCCTTATTAGCCTTTCTTTTTGTATCAACCATATTACATGCTTTATACTTAAACAAATGTCCTACCCAAGTCACAAAGCTAGCTGAACATTTATAATTGGTGAGTTTGTGTATGTACAAAAGTGTAAGTGTGGGGGTGTACATATGTGTGAGTTGGTTAATGTTGGGATGTTGTGTTATATCTTAACGTTGAAATTCCCATGTTAATGTAATTTCATTTAATGCAAAAAAAACAAAAAAAGAAAAGATAAAAGAGAAAAACACATGAAAAGAAAAGAAAAGAAAATGAAAAAAAAAAAGAAAGGAAAGGAAAAAATCTTTTAAATAAATTTATCAAGGAGGAAGTGTATATGATTTTGCGAAGTTATTGATGATTAATGCATCTTCTTAAAGTTGAAATGAATGTGTTATTGAGTATATGGAACATGAGGTAGATATTGACTTAGAAGGTTCACTTATTATGGTTTCAATGTATTGTTGGCTTAAATTGTATAAGTGATCCCTTCAGATTGGTATATGCTTCATGTGGTTTATGTGTAAGAGCTTAATAGGGTTGTAAAATATAAATGTTGCATTCGTCATAGCTGACAGTGCCCAATTTTTTATGAGTGTTACTTTGTTTCACTAGCTTTGATGGCTTTCATGCTATTTGAACCAAATACATCTCCCCTTACCTTTGTCCACATTACAACCTCGGAAAGTCCTTTCATTCATGATTTTGTATGTGAATTATAGTGGTGGAGAAATGAAATGATATGTAAAGTTATGAATTGTCATGATCATGAATGGTCTTGAGTGTACCTATAGGTATATTTTACTTAAACACGTTTTCGGAGTCTACCATTAGATTTTCTGGTTTTCGAAGATGATGCTTATTGTCTAGAGACATAGATCGAAAAATTTCATGAAGGAACCCAAATTTGATTCTGCCTCTAAGATTTTTTAATTCTAGTTTGAAATTGAGTTATAGTTGTTGTTCTTCTTTTCGAATAGCCTGTGATTTTTGGGGTATAACTCCCGATATAATTAACCAAATTGCATGAAATTTATGTCATTAGAAAATTAAGACATAGGGTAATGACATTATTTGATAAGATCATAGGCAAATGTGGGAATTAAAGGAAGAAGAAGGACTAATATGCAATTTTCTTTAAGCTAACTCATGGATTAATAAAATTAAAGCACGTGTGTCCAACGAAATCATAACACATGGACCAATAGAATTGTAACACACGGTCCACTAGCATTGCAACACATGGTCTAATAGAATTGTAATATGTGGTCCAATGGGATTGTAACATACGATCCAACAAGATTATGACATATGGACCAATGAGATTAAAACATATGTCTAAGACTAGAAATTCATAAAAAGACATATGGAGAAGGGAGATGGACGAAAATTTGATGGCTTAACTTCATGTTTTTCTTCTCTCTATTTCACCTTATTCAGTGTATCATTTTTCACTTGGTGATTCAAACAAAACCAAAGAGAAAGGGAAGGAAAAGCATTAGAAGAACTACTTTGTCAATTTTAAGGTTTGGGACTTCACTTAATTAATTTCTATATTTGTTAATGATTGACTAGATATAAAGATTCATTTGTATGTGGAATTGTTATTGGGATGTTTCTTTGTTGTTATTTTGATGTTATCTTAGATAGGATTGGTTGAATATGCAAGAGAACATTGTGTAGTGGAATTCTGTCTAGGGTTTGTTTGATTCAGTCATATTGTTTGAGTCATAATACAGCCTAAAGACCCCTAAATTATGTGATTTTAGTTGCATATGAAACCAAAGACATAGAGCTAAATATATCTAGAAGAGACTCTAACTTAGTTATGGCTCGATGACCTTAGAAATTAAGATCGAAAAAGGTGACCTGATGCTGCCTTGTTTTGGAACAGCTTGTGATGTTTTGCTTATATCTCATGATTGAGAAGTCCAAATGGTCTGATTGTTAGTGCTATAGAAACTTAAGACATAGGAGAACAATTTTCTGGAGAACTTATTAACTACAAAGCTCATTTTTATGTAAAAATAGTCATACAAAACTGACCAGAAACTTATCTTGTGAAAACATTTGTTTGGAGGTTTCGGGTCCCTTATCCCACAATTATAGGAAATGGTTAGGAAGGTGAAAAAAAAAGAGATTTTGTACAATTGATGAATGTATAAGGTTAATTGAGCAATAGTTAGTTTAATTATGCATGATTAATTGAGATCATAAATTAAAGGATGTATGGTGTACAACGTTGAGTTGCTTGGTGTGCTCATGAATGAATGAGTTCCAAAGGCTTATGTATTATGAATTGAATATGGATGTAAGTAAATTAGGAATTTCTGCGAGAATATTGTGATAATACCGAGCCATTAGTTATCTAAGGAGTTTGATAGTTAAGATTGTATTGGAAATGCCTTCTATTTGTGTGAATATACCCAATTTGCAAAGACTCAATACCTCTATTGATACATCGTTCACATATTTGTAGTTGTATGACATGTTAGTTTGTTTGAAAATCAGTGAATATGTCAAATTGAACAAATGGAATAAAGTGTTATGTGTTGCAATGTTTCCCTCATCTGAGAATTCTAAACATAACCCTTTTTGTTTTAAAACTATTAAGTCCTAGAGGTGGGTAAATAGGCGTGCCTAAAAGGGTCTGCTACTACTCCTGTGACACTTCGGTGTCTCTTGTTATTGACACTTCGGTGTCTCCTAATATTGAGACATAAGTCTCTCCTGTTTTGTGATACCAATCATGGCATCTCCTGTATTAGCCCCATTACCCACTTTTGTATAAAGGATTAATAGACTAACTTATTTTGTATTTTATTATATGCTCAGTTCCGATATAAATAAGCTTTGCTTTGAAACATCGGAGCTCTATTCTAAAATAGGAAAATTCTACTTTATTATAAACAAGTTTTGTTCTAATATTATAATATTCAATTTTGAAATTGGTGAGTTTTGCATTAAAGCAAATGTGTAACCTGTTCTGATATGTTCTATTTTGTTATGTGATTTATGATATTTTGATTTGGTTTGGAAATGGATAAGTAAACACTGCTTATTATCTAATGTGATTTTGAATATGTGAATGTTCGGATGACTGTTGAAATAGTTGTTGGCTTATATCCTATTTAGTTTAGACCCCACTAAGCTTTATGTTTAGCATGGTGGTTTTCTCCCGTGTTGGTTCTAATAGGAAGACTTGAAGACTGGGACAAAGATAACTGTAATGGCCAAAGAAGGATACATTTTATTTTGACAAGTTGTATATTTGAGTTTGTTTCTGTGATATAGTTAATGTAATAAGACATATTGGAATTTGTATTTTATGTGTGTATGGTTTGTAATAACTATAGCACTGGTCAGAATTGGAATTATGGTTTGCAATTTGAAACGTTCCACTTGTATGATGTAAATTATGTCTTAATTATAAAATATCTCCTTGAGTTTCTAGAAACACTTTAGTATTTATTGGATTACTTGGACTCTGTTTTGTGTAGCATCTGCATATCCTCCCAGGGGTATGTGGGTGTTACAATTTTGGACCGAAGCACCCATACCACCATCTTCAAAGAAACCTCTGACATTAGAGCTTAGGCCTTTACTTACACAGCTCAGGTATGCCTTTCTTGGTGAAGGTCAAACGCTACCAATAATAATTTCCAACCTATTGAATGAAAAATAAGAAAGTAAGGTGATGGAAGTTGTTAAGAAGCAAATGAAAGCCATCAGATGGCAGATTGCTAACATTTGAGAAATAAACCAGAATGTTTGTAAGCACCGAATAAACTTAAAGGAAGGATGTAGAATAGTAAAGGAGCGTTAGCAAAGACTAAATTCTAACATGAAGGAGGTGGTAAAAAAAGAGATCATAAAACTCCTAGATGCAAGCATAATTTATCCCATATCTAATAGTGAATGGGTCAGGCCAGTATAATTTATTAAAGATGTGAAGAATCACATTTGGTGCTGAATTAGGAGAAATGTCATTTTATGGTACAAGAAGGGATTAGGGCATAAAACCTCACATCAAAGATTTGAAGTTGATAGAGCAAAGACAGAGGTAACAGAGAAACTCCCACCACCAAGCAATGTAAAAGGTGTATGAGGATTTTTAGGTCACGCAGGATTCTACTGTCAATTCATCAAAGATTTATCAATTGTAAGACCTTTGACAAACATTTTAGTCAAGGATGTGCCCTTTGTGTTTAATGATAAGTGTAAGTCTGCATTCAACACCTTAAAGGAGGAATTAATATCAACACCAGACTAAACACTTCTATTCGAAGTTATGTGTGATGCAAGAGACCAAGCTATAGGTTGTGTTTTGGGCCAAAGGAAAGATAAGAAGCTGTATGCAAATTACTATACCTGTAAGACTCTTGCAGGACCCCAGTTGTATTATACCACTACAGAAAAGGAACTACTTACAATAGTGTACACGTGTGATGAGTTTCGATAATATCTTTTAGGTTCAAAGGTAATTGCATTCACGAACCACGCGGTACTAAAATACTTTTTTAACAAGAAAGATGCTAAACCTAGGCTCATTCGATGGGTGCTACTTTTGCAAGAATATGATATAGAGGTAAGAGATAAAAGGAGAGTAGAAAATGTGGTTGCAGACCACCTATCTAGACTTGAGGGAGGGGAATGTGAGCCAAGCAATGACATTGTCGAAAATTTCCCCGATGAAACTCTGATGCTACTCGAGATCTTGACTACGCCATGGTTTGCAGATATCGCAAATTATGTTGCCAGTGGTAAACTTCCGTTAGATCTCTCTTACCATTAAAGGAAAAAGTTCTTGCATGATTGTAACCGATATATATGGGATGAGCTAACCCTATATAGAGCTTGCGTAGATGGGTTAATATAACATTATGTTTTAGATAAGGAAATGTTAGACATCCTAAAGCAATGTCACGAAAGGTCGATATAATGGGCATTATGAAGCCAACAAAATGACAGCTCGAATAGTTGAGAGTGTATTTTATTTGCCACAATTTTTTAAGGATGCGCAGACCTACATGGCACAATGTGATCGATGCTAGAGAATCTGTAACATTTCTAAGAGGGATGAAACGCCTTTATCGAGCATTCAATAAGTAGAAGTCTTCGATGTGTGAGGCATTGATTTTATAGGTCTGTTCCCATCTTTGATGGGGAACATGTATATTTTAGTAGGGGTTAATTATGTTTCATGTTGGACCGAAGCGGTAGCATCTCTAATCAATAATAGGAAGGTAGTGCAGAAGTTCATTAAACAGATATTTAACCAGTTTAGAGTGCCACGTATAACAATAAGTGATAGAGG
>JANIIA010080511.1:0-10069 GCA_027478495.1 Erythroxylum alaternifolium
AACTGTACCAATGGGTACCAACTGAAGATTACTTCAAACCGCTCCAACAGGTTGTTTTCCCACAAAAAGGTGACTACTGACTGTGCCAATGGGTTGTTTTACTCACCTAAGGAGACTAGCGACCATTCCAACGGGCTATTTTCCCACTGAAGGTGCGACATAGGTTGTTTTTCTACCGAAGGTGTCTAGCGAACATGTCAACGGGTTGTTTTGCCCAATAAAGGCTCATCATAACTGTGCCAATCGATTGTTTTTCCTAACAAAGGTGTCTAGCGACCATGCCAACTGGCTGTGCCCACCCAAGGTGTATAGCGACCATGTCAATGGATTGTTTTGCCCACCGAAGGTGTGTATCCACCGTGCCAAAAGATTGTTTTTCCATCAAATGTGTCTAAAGACTGTGCCAACGAACTGTTTTTCCCAACGAAGGTGTGCCAACAAGTTATTTTTCCTACTGAAGGTGTGGCAATGGGTTGTTTTTTCAACCAAAGGTGCCTAATGACCATACCAACATGCTATTTTACCCACAGAAGGTGTGCCAACGTGCCATTTTTTCCACCAAATATCCCCAGCAACTATGCCAATGGATTTTTTGTCCACCAAAGGTGTGCTGACAAACTATTTTTCTCATCAAAGGTACCTAGCGACTGTAATAACGGACTATTTTGGCCACTGAAGCTGCCTTGCCGTTGTGCCAATAGATCATTTTTCCACCGATTATGCCTAGCGACCATTCCAATGGGTTGTTTTACATATTGAAGGGGCCAACGGGCTATTTTTTTGATCTAAGGTGCCTCGCCACAATGTCAATGGGCTGTTTTGCCCACCGATGATGCCTAATGACCATACCAATGGGTTGTTTTGCCCATTGAGTGTGCCTAGCGACAGTGCAATGGGCTGTTTTATCAACTGAAGTTACCCAACAGACTATTTTCCCCATCGAAGGTGCTTAGCCACCGTGCCAATGGATTTTTTGTCCATCGAATGTGCCTAGCGACTATGCCAACGGACTATTTTGCACAACAAAGGTGGACCAATAGGGTGTTTCAACCACCGAAGGTGCCCAACGGGCTATTTTTCCAATCGAAGGTGCCCAGACACTGTGCCAACGGGTTGTTTTGTGCACCCAAGGTGCCTAACGACCATGCCAACGGGTTGTTTTGCCCAACAAGAGTAACCAGCAACCTTGCCAACGAGTTGTTCTGGCCATCAAAGGTGGCCGATTTTCTATTTTTTGCACCAAAGGAGCATAGCGACCGTGCCGACTGGCTGTTTTACTAATTGAAGTTACCCAACTGGCAATTTTTCCCACCGAAGGTGCCTAGCCACAGTGCCAATCAGTTGTTTTGCCCACTGAAGGTGCCTAATGGAATGTTTATCCCACCGAAGGTGCCTAGCGACCATACCAATAGGTTGTTTTTCCCATCGATGGTGCCTGGCGACTGTACTAGTGGACTGTTTCGTCCATCGATGGCATGTCGACAGACTGCTTTTCTCATCGAGAGTGGCTAGCAACAGTATCAACAGGCTATTTTGCCACTAAACTACCTAACAACTGTGCCAACAGGTTGTTTTCCCAACCAAGGTTCCTAGCCATCGTGACAACGGATTGTTTTCCATCGAATATGCCTAACAACTGTACCAACGGACTGTTTTGTCCACTGAAGTTGTGCCGACTGGCTATTTTTTGCAAAAACGTTATCTAGCGACCATGGCAACCTAAGATGCTTAGTGACTGTGCCAACGGGTTGTTTTGCCCATCCAAGGTGCATAGTGACCATGTCAACGGGCTATTTTGCCCAATGAGGGTACCTAGCGACCTTGCGAATGAGATATTTTGCCCAGCGAAGGTGCCCAGCGACCGTGCCAATACGTTGTTTGACCCATTGAAGGTGCCAAACGGGTTATTTTACCCACTGATTGTGCCTAGCAACTGTGCCAATGGGCTGTTATACGTATCAAAGGTGCCCAACAGGTTGTTTTGCCCACCGATTGTGTCTAGTGACTGTGCCAATAGGCTCTCTTACCCAACAAAGGCGTCTAGCAACCGTGCCAACAGGTTGTTTTACCCACCCAAGGTGCATAGTGACCATACCAATGGCTTGTTTTGCCCACTGAAGAGGCCTAGCCACCATGCCAATGGATTTTTTTTCCACCGAATGTGTGTAAAGACCGTGCCAACAGATTGGTTTACCCAACAAAGGTGTGCCAACAGGCTATTTTTCCCACCAAAGGTGTCCCAATCGGCTATTTTTCCCACGAAAGGTGCTTAGCGATTGTACCAATGTGCTATTTTCCCCATTGAAGGTGTGCCAACGGGTTGTTTTGCCCACTAAAGGTGTGCCAATGGGTCATTTTTTCCACCAAATGTGCCTAACGGTTATGGAAATGGACTGTTTTACCCTCTGAAGGTGTGCCAACGGACTATTTCCCTCATCAAGGATGCCTAGCGACCATGTCAACGGACTGTTTTGCTCACCATAGGTGCCTAGCCATCGTTCTAACGGATTGTTTTTTCCACCGAATGTACCTAGAGACCATGCCAATGGACTATTTTTCCTAGCGAAGGTGTGCCAATGAGATGTTTTACCCACCGAAGGTGCCTAGCGTCAGTGCCAACTCGTTGTTTTTCTGACGGAAGGTGCCTAGCAACTATGCGAAAGGACTGTTTCGCCTACCAAAGCTATGCCAATAAACTATTTTTCTCATCGAAGGTGCCTAGTAATCGTGCCAATAGGCTATTTTGCCAACTGAACTTCCTAACAATCGTGCCAACGGACTCTTTTGCCTACGAAAGATGACTAGCCATGCCAACGGATTGTTTTTTCCATCGAAAGTGCTTAGCGACCATACCAACGAGCTATTTTGCCCACCAAGGGTTCCTGGCAATCGTGCCAATGAGCTGTTTTACCCACTGAAGGTGCCAACAGGTTATTTTGCCCACCGATTGTGCCTAGCGACTATGCCAACGGGCTATTTTACCCACTGAAGGTGCCCAAGAGGTTGTTTTACCCACCGATCGTGTCTAGTGACCGTGACAATATGCTCTCTTACCCAATAAAGGTATCTAGCGACCGTGCCAATAGGCCATTTTACTCACCCAAGGTGCATAGCGACCATGCAAATGGATTGTTTTGCCCTCCAATAGTGCCTAGCCACTGTGTCAATGGATTGTTTTTCCACCGAATGTTCATAGAGACGAGGCCAACGGACTATTTTGCCCAATAAACATGTGCCAACGGGCTATTTTATCCAGCGAAGGTGTGCCAGCAGGTTATTTTTCCCACCAAAGGTGCCTAACGACCGTACCAGCATGCTATTTTGCCCGCCAAAGGTGTGCCAACAAGTTGTTTTTCCTACTGAAGGTGTGCCAATGGGCCATTTTTCACCAAATGTGCCTAATGACTATGGCAATGGACTGTTTTACCCACCAAAGATGTGCCAACAGACTATTTCTCTCATTTAAGGTGCCTAGCGACCATGCCAATAGAGTGTTTTGCCCACCAAAGGTGCCTATCCACCATTCCAATAGATTGTTTTTTCCACCGAATGTACCTAGGGACTGTGGCAACGGACTATTTTTCCCTGCAAAGGTGTCTCGATGGACTGTTTTACCCACCGAACATGCCCATCGGGCTATTTCTGACGAAAGGTGCCTAGCGACGATGCGAATTCGTTGTTTTGCCCATCGATGGGGTCTAGTGACTATGCCAATGGACTGTTTTGCCCATCAAAGGTGTACCAACAGATATTTTTTCTCATTGAGGGTGTCTAGCAATTGTGCCTATAGGCTGTTTCGCCAATTAAATGCTTAACGATCATACCAACTGACTGTTTTGCCCACCGAAGGTGCCTAGCTACCGTGCCAACAGATTGTTTTTTCCACCGAATGTTCCTAGCGATTGTGTCAATGGACTACTTTACCCACCGAAGGTGTGCTAACTGGTTGTTTTTCCTACAAAAGTTGTTTAGCGACCGCGCCAACCGTAGGTGAAAAACGACCATGCCAACGGGCTATTTTGCCCAACCAAAGTGTATAGTGACTGTGTCAATGGGCTGTTTTGCCCACCGAGGATACCTAACAAACATATGAACGGGTTATTTTTTGCACCAAAGGTGCCTAACGGGTTGTTTTGCCCACCGATTGTGCCTAGTGACCATACCAGCCAGCTGTCTTACCTAACAAACGTGTTTACTGGCCGTGGGAATAGGCTGTTTTGCCTACCCAACGTGCATAGCGACGTTGCCAATGGATTGTTTTGCCCACCAAAGGTGCCTAGCCACCGTGCCAATGGACTATTTTTTCCAGCAAAGGTTTGCCAACTAGCTATTTTTGCTACTAAAGATGTGCCAACGGGCTATTTTTCCCACCCAAGGTGCCTAGCGACTATACCAACTTGCTATTTTGTCCACCTAAGGTGTGCCAATGGGTTGTTTTGCCCACTAAAGCTGTGCCAACTGGCCATTTTTTCCACCAAATGAGCCTAGCGACTATGGCAATGGATTGTTTTACCCATCGAAGGCGTACAAACGGACTATTTCTCTCATTTAAGATGCCTAGCGACCATGCTAACAGAGTGTTTTGTCCATCGAAGGTGCCTATCCACCATTCCCACAAATTATTTTTTCCACTGAATGTACTTAGGAATTGTGCCAACGGACTATTTTTCCCAGCAAAGGTGTGCCAATGGACTATTTTACCTACCGAACATACCCATCGGGTTGTTTTTCTGACAGAAGGTGCCTAGCGATCATGCAAATTCATTGTTTTACCCATCGATGGTGCCTAGCGACTGTGCCAATGGACTATTTCGCCCACCGAAGGTGTGCCAACAGATAATTTTTCTCATCGAGGGTGTCTAGAAATCGTGCCGACAGGCTGTTTCACTAACTCAATCGCCTAACGACCGTACGAACTGACTATTTTGCCCACCGAAGGTGCCTAGCTACTGTGCGAATGGATTGTTCTGTCTACCAAATGTGCCTAGCGGCTGTGTCAACGGACTGTTTTGCCCCCCGAAGGTGTGCTAACTGGCTGTTTTTCCCACAAAAGATGTCTAGCGACCGTGCCAACCGTAGGTGCAAAGCGACCATGTCAACGGGCTATTTTCCCCAACCAAGGTGCATAGTGACTATGTGAATGGGCTATTTTTCCCATCGAGGATAACTAGCGAATGTGTGAACGAGTTATTTTTTGCACCGAAGGTGCCTAACGGGTTGTTTTGCCCTCCGATTGTGCCTAGTGACCGTGCCAGCTGGCTATCTTACCCAACAAAGGTGTCTAGTGACCGTGGCAACAGGCTGTTTTGCCCACCCAACGTGCATAGCGACGATGTCAATGGATTTTTTGCCCACCGAAGGTGCCTAGACATTGTGCCAATAGACTGTTTTGCCCAGCAAAGGTTTGCCAACTAGCTATTTTTCCCACCAAATGTGTGCCAACGGGCTATTTATCCCACCCAAGGTGCCTAGCGACCCTACCAACTTGCTATTTTGTCCATCGAAGGTGTGCCAACGGGTTGTTTTGCCCACTGAAGGTGTGCCAACGGGCCATTTTTTCCACCAAATGAGCCTAACGACTATGGCAATGGACTGTTTTACCCACCGAAGGTGTGCCAACGGACTATTTGTCTCATTTAAGGTTCCTAGCAACCATGCTAACAGAGTGTTTTGTCCACCGAAGGTGCCTATCCACCATTCCAACGAATTTTTTTTCGACCGAATGTACCTAGAGTCTGTGCCAACAGACTATCTTTCCTAGTAAAGGTGTGCTGATGGACTATTTTACCCACCGAACATGCCCATCGAGCTGTTTTTCTGACGAAAGGTGCCTAGCGACGATGCGAATTTGTTTTTTTGCCCACCGATGGTGCCTAGCGACTGTGCCAATGGACTGTTTTAGCCACCAAAGGTGTGCCAACAGATAATTTTTCTCATCTTTGGTGTCTAGCAACCGTGCCGACAGGCTGTTTCGCCAACTGACTTGCCTAACAATCGTACCAATTGACTGTTTTGCCCACCGAAGGTGCCTAGCTACCATGCCAACGGATTGTTTTTTTGACCTAATGTGCCTAGCGATTGTGTCAACGGACTGTTTTGCCCACCGAAGGTGTGCTAACTGGCTGTTTTTCCCACAAAAGTTATCTAGTGACCATGCCAACTGTAGGTCCAAAGCGACCATGCCAACGGACTGTTTTGCCCAACCAAGGTGCATAGTGATCGTGCTAACGGGCTATTTTGCCCATCGAGGATACCTAGCGAATGTGTGAACAAGTTATTTTTCGTATCAAAGTTGCCTAACGGGTTATTTTGCCCACCAATTGTGCCTAGTGACCGTGCCAACCGGTTGTCTTACCCAACAAAGGTGTCTAGTAACTGTGGCAACAGGCTATTTTGCCTACCTAACGTGCATAGCGATGATGTCAATGGACTATTTTGCCCACCAAAGATGCCTAGTCACCGTGCCAACGGACTGTTTTACCCAGCAAAGGTTTGCCAACTAGCTATTTTTCCTACTGAAAGCGTGCCAACAGGCTATTTTTCCCACCCAAGGTACCTAGCGACTATACCAACTTGCTATTTTGCCCACCAAAGGTGTGCTAATGGGTTGTTTTGCCTACTGAAGTTGTGCCAACGGGCCATTTTTTCCACCAAATGTGCCTAACAACTGTGGCAACGTACTGTTTTACTTAACGAAGGTGTGCCAACAAACTATTTCTCTCATCTAAGGTGCCTAGCGACCATGCAAACGGACTGTTTTGCCCACTGAAGGTGCCTAGCCACCATTCCAATAGAGTGTTTTTTCCACCAAATATACCTAGGGACTGTGCCAATGAACTATTTTTCCCAGCGATGGTGTGCCGATGGACTATTGTACCCGCTAAATGTGCCCAAAGGGCTGTTTTTGTGACCGAAGGTACCTTGTGACAATGTTAATTCGTTGTTTTGCCCATCGATGGTGCCTAGTGACTGTGCCAATGGACTGTTTCACCCACCGAAGGTGTGCCAATAGACTATTTTTCTCATCGAGGGTGTCTAGCAACCGTGCCGACAAGCTGTTTCATCAACTGAACTGCCTAACGACCGTGCCAACTAACTGTTTTGCCCACCGAAGGTGCCTAGCCACCTTGTCAAAGGATTGCTTTTTCCACCGAATGAGCCTAGCGACTGTGCCAATAGACTGTTTTGCCCACCGAAGGTGTGCCAAGTAGTTGTTTTTCCCGCAAAAGTTATCGAGCGACTATGCCAATCGAAGGTGCATAGCGACCATGCCAACGGGCTATTTTTCCAAACCAAGGTATGTAGTGATCATGTTAATAGGCTATTTTGCCCACCGAGGGTACCTAGCGATCGTGTGAACGGGTTACTTTTCCCACCGAAGGTGCCCAACGGGTTGTTTTGCCCATAGAATGTGCCTAGTGGCTATGCCAGTCGGCTGTCTTACTCAACAAAGGTGTTTAGCGACCGTGGCAATAGGCTATTTTGCCCACCCAAGGTGCATAGCCACGATGTCAGTGGATTGTTTTTCCCACTGAAGCTGCCTAGCCATTGTGCCAACGTATTGTTTTTTCTATTGAACGTGCCTAGAGACTGTTGCAATGGACTATTTTTCCCAGAGAAGATGTGCCAATAGGCAATTCTTCCCACCAAAGGTGTGCCAACAGGCTATTTTTCCAACAAAATGTGCTTAGCAACTGTATCAGTGTGTTATTTTGCCCACCGAAGGTGTGCTAACGGGCCATTTTTTCCACCAAATTTGCCTAACGACTGTGGCAATGGACTGTTTTGCCCACTGATGCTAATGGGCAGATATACAATCCCAAGGTGCCTACTAATCGTGCCAACGGACCATTTTTTCCACCGAAGGTGCCTGGCGATCATGCCAACAAGCTATTTTGCTCACCTAGGGTGCCCAGCGACGGTGCCATTGGGCTGTTTTACCAATCTAAGGTGGCCAACGAGTTGTTTTGCCCACCAAAAGTCCCTAGCGACTGTGCCAACTGGCTATTTTCCCATCGAAGGTGTGCCAACGGGCTTTTTTTCCTATGGAAGGTGCCTGGGGACCTTACCAATGGACAAAAGAGTCTGTTTTGCCCACCAAAGGTGCACCAAAGCGTTGTTTTTTCCACCAAATGTGCCTAGCGACTGTGGCCATGAACTGTTTTGCCCACCTAAGGTATGGAAACTAGCTCTTTTACCCACCAAAGGTGCCTAACAACTAGGTCAACAGGTTGTTTTGCCAACCGAAGGTGACTAGCAACTGTGCCAATGGGCTATTTTGTCCACCCAAGGTGTATAGCGACCAAGCCAAAGGGTTGTTTTGCCAATCGAGGGTGCTTAGTGACTAAGTCAACTGGCCCTTTTGTCCATCAAAGCTACCTAGCAACTGTGTCAATGGGCTGTTTTACCCAACGAAGGTGCCCATTGGGCTGTTTTTTCACCAAAGGTGCCTAGCGAGCATGCCAACAAGCTGTTTTGCCCACCTTAGATGCCTAGCGACTGTGTCAACGTGCTTTTTTACCCACCGAAGATGCCCAATGGATAGTTTTCCCACAAAGGGTGCCTAGCAATTGTGCCAATGGGTTGTTTTGCCAACTAAAGATGACTATAAACCACTCCAATGGGCTATTTTCCCATAAAAAGGTGACTAGTGACTATGCCAATGGGCTGTTTTACCCGCCCAAGGAGACTAGCGACTGTTTGAACGGGCTGTTTTCCCACTGAAGGTGCCCCACAGGCTATTTTTTTACCAAAATTATGTAGCGAACATGCCAACAGGTTGTTTTTCCCCACCAAAGCCTCCTAGCAACTGTGCCAATAGGTTATTTTTCCTAACAAAGGTGTCGAGTGACCATGCCAACTCGCTATGCCCACCCAAGGTGTATAGTGACCATGTCAATGGATTGTTTTGCCCACCGAAGGTAGCTAGCCATTGTGCCAAAAGATTGTTTTTTCCACGGAATGTGCCTAGAGACTGTGCCAACGGACTGTTTTACCTAACGAAGGTGTGCCAATGAGTTATTTTTCCTACTGAAGGTGTGGCAATGGGTTTCTTCTCCCACCAAAGGTGACTAGTGACCATACCAAATTGCTATTTTACCTACAGAAGCTATACCAACGGGCCATTTTTTCCACCAAATGTGCCTATCAACTATGCCAATGGATTGTTTTGCCCACCGAAGGTGTGCCAATGAACTATTTTTCTCATCATGGGTACCTAGCGACTGTAATAATGGATTGTTTTACTAACTAAAGTTGCCTAGTTTCCATGCCAATAGATCGGTTTTTCCACTGAATGTGCCTAGCGACCGTGCCAACGAACTGTTTTCCCTATCAAAGTTCATGCCAACGGGTTGTTTTACCCATCAAAGGGGCCAACTGGCTGTTTTTTTGATCAAAGGTGCCTATCCACCATGCCAATTGGCTATTTTGCCTACCAGACGTGCCTAACGACCATGCCAACGGGTTGTTTTGCCCAATGAGGGTGCCTAGCGATAGTGCCAACAGGTGTTTTGCCCTCTGAAGGTGGCCAACTTTGTGTTTTTCCCTCCAAAGTTGCTAGAGTCCGTGCCAATGGGCTGTTTTACCAACTGAAGTTACCCAACGGATTGTTTTGTGTTCCGAAGACACCTAGGCACTGTGCCAACAGATTGTTTTTTTCCACCGAATGTGCCTAGCGACTGTGCCAATGGACTGTTTTGCCCATCGAAGGGGTGCCAACTGGCTGTTTTCCTACAAAAGATGTCTAACGACCGTGCCAACTAAAGGTGCCTAGCAATAGTGCCAACAGGCTATTTTTGTAACACCCCATTACCCTAGGGTACGCACCGGGATGCCCGTAGGTCACTCCGATACATATCCTAAGCTAAGAGAGCGGTACGTGCGATCACTACAGTACTCCACATAGCATCAGATCAATTTAAATCATTAAAGCTGTAATCGTAAATCACAAGGTTTTTAAAACCAAATTCTTCCTCTTTTCATTACACTGTATCAACAGTTTGATACATCAAATGTACAGTCTGTACATACAAAAACCTAATACAGATACTATGAAAGAGGAAGAAAT
>JANIIA010080552.1:0-10068 GCA_027478495.1 Erythroxylum alaternifolium
ATCTCATAATTATAATCTCATTATAATTTCATTTGCAATGTATAATTATTCCATGGACTTTATCATATACATCTAAATATGTACAAGATAAATGATGCCTTTAAATAATTTGTCACTAAAATACAACCAAATCGATTGGCTGTAGGGCATAAACCAACACCTTCAGTGACGAAAACAACCTTTTGGGCACCTTCAGTGTGAAAGACAACCTGTTGGCATGGTCGTTAGGCACCTTAGGTGGGAAAAATAGCCTGTTGGAACATCTTTGGTAGGAAAAGAAGCCCATTGGCATGGTCATTAGGTGTCTTTGGTGGGAAAAACAGCCCCTTGGCACACCTTCGATAAACCAAATAGCCCATCGACACGGAAGCTAGGCACCTTCGATTGGAAAAATAGCCCATTGGCACAGTCGCTAGGCACTTTCGATAGGAAAAATGGCTTGTTGGCACACCTTCAGTGGACAAAATAGCCAGTTGGCACAGTCGTTAGGCACCTTTGGTAAGGAAAATAGCCCATTGGGCACCTTCAGTGGGAAAAACAGCCAATTGGCATGGTCTCTAGGCACCTTCAATAAGTAAAACAGCTTGTTAGTAAAGTCCATAGACACCTTCTATGGGAAAATAGCCCTTTGGCACAGCTTTGGTGGGCGAAACAGTCTATTCGCATGGTCACTAGGCACCTTCGATGGGGAAAACAGCCTATTGGCACAGTCGCTAGGCACCTTCAGTGGGATAAATAACCAGTGAGTAAAACAGCCAGTTGGCACAGTTGCTAGGCAACTTCAGTAAGAAAACAGCCTGATGAGCACCTTCGGTGGGCCAAATAGTCCGTTGGCATGACATCTAGGCACCTTTCGTGAGAAAAATAGCCTGTCGGCACACCTTCGATAGGAAAAATAGCCAGTTGGCACAGTCGCTTGGCACTTTCGGTATGGAAAAGAACCCGTTGGGTACCTTCAATGGATAAAACAACCCCTTGATACGGTTGCTAGGAACCTATGTGGGAAAAACAGCCCATTAGCACACCTTCGGTCAGAAAAACAACCAGTTGACATAGTCGCTAGGTGCCTTCGAATGGAAAAACTACTGGTTGGCATGGTCGCTAGGCACCGTCGATGGGAAAAACAATCTGTTGGCACACGTTCGGTGGGAAAAACAGCCCATTGTCTCAATTGATAGGCACTTTCAGTGGGGAAAACAACCCGTTGGCATAGTCGCTAGGCACCTTCGATGGGAAAAATAACCCGCTAGCACACCTTTGGTGGGCAAAACAGCCCGTTGGCATGGACGCTAGGCACCTTCAGTGGGAAAAACAATCTGTTGGCTTGATTGCGAGGCACCTTGGAAGGGAAAAACAACCCGTTGGCACATCTTCAATTAGCAAGATAGCTAGTTGGCACGGACGCTAGGCACCATCAATGGGAAAAATAGCTAGTTGGCACGGTTGTAAGGCACCTTCGGTGGAAAAATATCCCGTTGGGATAACTTTGGTGGGCAAAACAATCTGTTGGCATGTTGCTATGCACCTTCGGTGGGAAAAATAGCCCGTTGGCAAAACTTTGGTAGGAAAAACAGCCCGTTGGTGTGGTCACAACGCACCTTATGTGGGAAAAGCAGCCCATTGGCACATCTTCGGCGGGTAAAATAGCTCGATGGCACGAATGCTAGGCACATTCGGTAGGAAAAATAGCCCGTTGGTATGGTCACTAGGCACCTTCAAATGGAAAAACAGCCATTGGGGCACCTTTGGTGGGAAAAACAGCCCGTTGACTCAGTCGCTAGGCACCTTTGGAGGGAAAATAGCTCGTCGGCATCATCATTAGGCACCATTGGTGGAAAAAACAGCCCGTTGGCACATGTTCGATGGGAAAACAGTCCATTGGCACGATCATTAGGCTCTTTGGTGGGAAAAATGGCCCATTGGGCATACTATTGATGGGCGAAATAACTCGTTAGCATATGTTCGGTGGGCAAAACAGCCAGTTGGCATTGTCAATAGGCACCTTGGTGGGAAAAATAGCCTGTTGGGCATATCTTCAGTGCGTAAAATAGTCCATTCACATGGTTACTAGACGCCGTCGATTGAAAAACCAATCCGTTGGAACATGTTTAGCTGGCAAGACAGCCCATTGACACATCTTAGGTGGGAAAAGGAGTCCGTTGGCATAATCCCTAGGCCCTTTCGATGGGAAAAATAAACAACCTATTGGTATGGTTGCTAGGCACCTTCGGTGAGAAAAACAGCCCTTTGGGCGCCTTCAGTATGAAAAACATCCTGTTAGCATGGTCGCTATGCATCTTCAGTGGGAAAAACAGCCCACTGGAACATCTTCGATGGGAAAAGCAGCCCGTTGGCATGGTCAGTAGGCACCTTTGGTGGGAAAAGCAGTCCATTGGCACACCTTTGGTGGGCAAAATAGTCTGTTGGCACAGACGCTAGGCACCTTCGATGGGAAAAACAACCCATTGGCACACCTTCAGTGGACAAAACAACCAGTTGGCATAGTGGTTAGGCACCTTCGGTAAGGAAAATAGCCCGTTGGGCACCTTCGGTGGGAAAAACAGGCAGTTGGCATGGTCACTAGGCACCTTCGGTAAGTAAAACAACTTGTTGGTACAATCCATAGACACCTTCGATGGGAAAACAACCCTTTGGCACAGCTTTGGTGGGCAACATAATCCGTTCGCATGATCACTAGGCACCTTTGGTGGGAAAAATAGCCCGTTGGCACAGTCGCTAGGCACCTTCGGTGGGTTAAATAACCAATTGGTACACTTTCGGTCAATAAAATAGCCAGTTGGCACGGTCGCTAGACAACTTTAGTAAGAAAATAGCCCGTTGAGCATTTTCGATAGGCAAAACAACCCGTTGGGTACCTTCAATGGGTAAAATAGCCCCTTGGCACGGTCTCTAGGTACCTTAGGTGGGAAAAATAGTCTATTGGCACACCTTCAGTCAGCAAAACATGCAGTTGACACGGTCGCTAGGTGCCTTTGGCGGGAAAAACAAGCTGTTGGCACAGTCGCCAGGCACCTTCGGCGAGAAAATAGCCCCCTGGCACACATTCGGTGGGAAAAACAACCCGTTGGCATGGTCTCTAGGTACTTACAATGGGGATAACAGCCATTTGGGCACCTTCAGTGGGAAAAATAGCCTATTGGAATAGTTGATAGGAACCTTCGGTGGGCAAAACAGCCCGTTGGCACAGTCACTAGGTAGCTTCGGTAAGGAAAACACCCCGTTAGGCACCTTTGGTGGGCAAGACATCCAGTTGGCATGGTCGCTAGGTGTCTTTGATGGGAAAAACGGCCCGTTGACACACCTTCGATAGGTAAAACAGCTCGTTGGCACAGTTGTTAGGCACCTTCGGTAGGAAAAAGCCAGTTGGTATACCTTCGATCGGAAAAAAGCCTGTTGGTACACTTTTGGTGGGCAAAACAGCCCGTTGGCACGGTCACTAGGCATCTTCGGTAGGAAAAATAGTCCGTTGGCACGGACGGTTGGCACCTTTGATGGGATAAACAACACTATCGCTAGGCATCTTTTTGGTGGGCAAAATAGCTAGTTGGCACGATGGCTAGGCATCTTTGATCCCGTTGGCACAGTTGCTAGGCACTTTCGATGGGAAAAACAACCCGTTGGCACACCTTCAATGGGAAAAACAACCCGTTGGCATACCTTTGGTGGGCAAAATAGCCCATTGGCATGATTATTAGGCAACTTTGGTGGGAAAAATAGTTTATTGGCACACATTCGTTGGGTAAAATAGCCCTTTGGCCCGATCACTAGGCACCTTTGGGTGTAAAAAGAGACCGTTGGCATATCTTCGGTGGGAAAAACAGCCAATTGGCCCTCCTTAGGAGGGAAAAATAGCCCGTTGGCACAACTTCGTTAGGAAAAACATCCAGTTGGCGTGGTCGCTAGGCACCTTTCGCGATAAAAATTATCTGTTTTCATACCTTCAATGGGCAAAATAGCCCGTTAGCACTATCGTTAGGCCCCTTTATGCAAAAAACAGCCCGACGACATACGTTCGATGTGCAAAAGGGCCTTTTGGTACAGTCGCCAGGCACTTTTGGTGAGGAAAATAGCCACATGGGCACCTTCGGTGGGCAAAATAGCCCGTTGGCACACATTCGGTCGCGAGGCACCTTCGATACTAAAAACAGGCTGTTGGGCAACTTTTGTGGGCAAAACAACCTGTTCGTATAGTCGCTAGGCATCTTCAGTGGGAAAAATAGCTTGTTGACACACCTTCGATGGCCAAAACAGCCTGTTGGCACAAACGCTAGGCACCTTCTGTCAAAAAATAGCCCATTGGCACACTTTTAGTGGGCAAAACAGCTAGTTGGCACAACTGCTAGGTACCTTTGGTAAGGAAAACAGGTTGTTGGGCAACTTCGGTGGGCAAAACAACCCATTGGCACAGTCACTAGGCACCTTGCCTATTGGCACACCTTCGATGGGCAAAACAGCCTTTTGGCACAGACACTAGGCACCTTCGATGGGAAAAACAACCAGTTGGTATGGACACTAGGCATCTTCAGTGGGAAAAAAAGCCCGTTGGCACACCTTCAGTAGGCAAAATAGCCCATTGGGACAGACGCTAGACATCTTTGGTGGGAAAAATAGCATGCTGGCACAGTCGCTAGGCACTTTCGATGGGGAAAACTATCCTTTGGGGACCTTTGGTTGGAAAAATAGCCCATTGGCATGGCCGATAGGCACCTTCGGTAGGAAAACAGCCCTTTGGCATACCTTCGGTGGGCAAAACAACTCGTTGGCCTGATCCTTAGGCACCTTCGGTGGGAAAAACAACTCACTGGCACACCTTAGGAGGGAAAAATAGACCGTTGGCACAGACGTTAGGCACCTTTGGTGGGAAAAATAGCTTGTTGGTACAATGGCTAGGCACTGTCGATGGGAAAAACAACCTGTTGGCACACCTTCGACAGGAAAAATAGCCCGTTGGGATACCTTGGATTGGCAAAACAACCCGTTGACACATTCACTAGGCACACATTTGGTGGGAAAAAAGTTTGTTGGCATGGTCGCTAGGCATTTTTCAGTGGGGAGAATAGCCCATTGGGCAACTTTGGTGGGCAAAACAAGCCATTGGCACAATTGCTAGGCTGCTTTAGTAGGAAAAATAGCCTGTTGGCACACCTGTGGTGAGCATAACAGTCTGTTAGCATAGTTGCTCGACATCTTTGGTGGGAAATACAACTCGTTGGCACACCTTCAGTGGGTAAAAATCCCATTGGCATGGATGCTAGGCACCTTTGGTGGGAAAAACAGCCAGTTGACATGATCGCTAGGCCCTTTTGTTAGGAAAAATAGCACATTGACATACCTTTGATGGTGAAAAAAGCCAAATGGGTCAGACGCTAGGCACCTTAGGTGGGAAAAACAAGTCATTGGCTGGATGCTAGGCACCTTCGGTGGGATCAATAGCCCATTTGCACACCTTCGTGGGTAAAACTGTCCTTGGCACACCTTCGGTGGGAAAAGCAACCCATTGGCACACCTTTGGTAGGAAGAACAACCCATTGGCACGGTAACTAGGCACCTTCGATGGGAAAAAATAGCTAGTTGGCACACCTTTAATGGGCAAAAAAGCCAATCGGCATGGACCCTAGGGACCATCGGTGGGAAAAACGGCTCATTGACACAGTCGCTAGACACCTTCGGTGGGCAAAACAGCCAGTTGACATGGTCGCTAGGCACCTTTGATGGTGAAAACAACCCTTTGGGCACCTTCAGTGTGAAAAACAACCTGTTGGCATGGTCGCCAGGCATCTTTGGTGAGAAAAACAACCCGTTAGAACATCTTCGATGAGAAAAGTAGCCTATTAGCATAGTCACTGGGTGATTTTTGTGGGAAAAACAGCTCGTTGACACACCTTCGGTATGCCAAATAGCCCATTGGTATGGAAGGTAGGCACCTTCGGTTTGAAAAATAGCCTGTTGACATAGTCGCTAAGCACCTTCGATGGGAAAAGCAGTCCGTTAGCACACCTTCAGTGGATAAAACAGCCAGCCAGCATGATCGTTAGGCATCTTCAGTAAGGAAAATAGCCCGTTGGGCAACTTCGGTGGAAAGAACAGCCAGTTGACATGGTCGCTAGGCACCTTCGGTAAGTAAAACAACTTGTTGGTACAGTCCTTAGACACCTTTGGTGGGAAAACAATCCTTTGGCACCGTTTCGGTGGGCAAAACAGTCTATTATCATGGTCGTTAGGCATCTTCGATGGGAAAAACATACCGTTGGCACAGTCACTAGGCACCTTCGGTGGGATAAATAACTTGTTGGTACACTTTTGGTCAGTAAATCAACCAGTTGGCATGGTCGTTATGCAACCTCAGTAAGAAAATAGCTCGTTGAGTCCCTTCGGTGGGCAAAAGAACCCGTTGGCATGACCGTTAGGTAGCTTCGGTGGGAGAAATAGCCCGTTGGCACACGTTCGATGGGAAAAACAGCCAGTTGGCACAGTCGCTAGGCACTTTTGATAACAAAAAGAACCCGTTGGGTACTTTCAATGGGTAAAATAGCCCCTTGGCACGGTCGTTAGGCACCTTAGGTTTGAAAAACAGCCCCTTAGCACACCTTCGGTCAACAAAACAGCCAGTTGACACAGTCGCTAGGTGCCTTCGGTGGGAAAAACAGCTGTTGGCACTATCACCAAGCACCTTCGGCAGGAAAAATAACCCCTTGGAAAACATTTGCTGGGAAAAACAACCCGTTGGCATGGTCGCTTGATACCTACGATAGGGATAACAACCTTTTGGGCAGCGTCAGTGGGAAAAATAGCCTATTGGAACTGTCACTAAGCACCTTCGGTGGGTAAAATAGCCCATTGGCACAATCGCTAGGCACCTTCGGTAAGGAAAACAGCTTGTTGGGCACCTTTGGTGGGCAAAACATCTTGTTGGCACGATCGCTAGGCGCTTTTGGTGGGAAAAACGACACGTTGACACACCTTTGATAGGCAAAATAGCCCGTTGGCACGGTCACTAGGCATCTTCGGTGGGAAAAACAACCAATTAGCACACCGTAGGGGGGAAAAATAGCCTATTGGCACAACTTTGTTAGGAAAAACAGCCCGTTGGCGCAGCTGCTAGGCACCTTTGGTGGGAAAAATAGCCCGCTTGCATACCTTAAATGGGAAAAATAGCCCGTTAGCACTATCGCCAGGCCCCTTTATGGAAAAACAGCCTGACAGCACACGTTTAGTGGGCAAAAGAGCCCGTTGGTACAGTCTCCAAGCACTTTTGGTGAGGAAAATAGTCCTTTGAGAAAACAGCCTACTGGCACACATTTGGTCTCTAGGCACCTTCGATACTGAAAACAGGCTGTTGGGCAACTTTGGTAGGCAAAACAACCTGTTGGCATAGTCGCTAGGCACCTTCAGTGGGAAAATAACTTGTTGACACTCCTTCGGTGGCCAAAACAGCCTATTAGCCCAAAAGCTAGGCACCTTCTGTCAAAAAAATTACCCGTTGCCACACTTTCTGTGGGCAAAACAGCTAGTTGGCACAACTGCTAGGCACCATCAGTAAGGAAAACAGGTTGTTGGGCAACTTTGGTGGGCAAAACAACCCGTTGGCACAGTCGCTAGCCACCCTCGGCGGGAAAAATTACCTATTGGCACACCTTTGATGGGCAAAACAGCCTCTCAGACACTAGGCACCTTCTATGGGAAAAACAACCAGTTGGAATGGACACTGGGCATCTTTGGTGGGAAGAAAAGCCCGTTGGCACACCTTCAGTGGACAAAATAGCCCATTGGGACAGACGCTAGGCATCTTCAGTGGAAAAAACAGCCCGTTGATACGGTCGGGGAAAACTATCCATTGGGCACCTTTGGTTGGAAAAATAGCCCGTTGGCATTGCCGATGGGCACCATCGGTGCGAAAAAAACACTTTGGCACACCTTCGATGGGCAAAACAACCCGTTGGCCTTGTCCCTAGGCACCTTCAGAGGGAAAAACAACTCATTGGCACACCTTAAGAGGGCAAAATAACTCGTTGGCACAGACGTTGGGGACCTTCGATGGAAAACAGCCCGTTGGTACAGTCGCTAGGTATCGTTGATGGGAAAGCAACCTGTTAGCTCACCTTTGGTGGGAAAAACAGCTCGTTGGCATACCTTTGATGGGCAAAACAGCCAGTTGACACGGTCACTAGACACACATTTGGTGGGAAAAAAATTCTATTGGCATGGACGCTAGGCACATTTAGTGGGGTGAATAGCCCATTGGGTAACTTTGTTGGGGAAAGGAGCCCGTTGGCACAATCGCTGGGCACCTTTTATGGGAAAATAACCCGTTGACATGCCTTTAGTGAGCATAACAGTCCGTTAGCATAGTCACTGGGCATCTTTGGTGGGAAACCAACTCATTAGCGTACCTTCGCTGGATAAAACGTCCCATTGGCACGGACGCTAGGCACCTTCGGTGGGAAAAATAGCCAGTTGACACCGTCGCTAGGCCCCTTGGGTGGGAATAATAGCCCTTTGGCACACCTTTGATGGTGAAAATAGCCAAATGGCTCGGATGTTAGGCACCTTAGATGGGAAAACAGCTTGTTGGTCAGACGCTAGGCACCTTCGGTGGGAACAACAGCTTGTTTGCACACCTTCGGTGGGTAAAACAGTCCTTGGCACACCTTCGGTAGGAAAATCAGCCCATTGGCACACTTTCGGTAGGAAGAACAACCCATTGGCATGCTCGCTGGGCACCTTTGATGGGAAAAAATAGCCCTTTGGCACACCTTTAGTGAGCAAAATAGCTAATTGACATGGATGCTAGGGACCATCAGTCGAAAAAATCGCCCGTTGGCACGGTCGCTAGGCACCTTTGATGAAAAAATAGCCCGTTGGGACACCTTTGGTAGGCAAAAAAGTGCGTTGCCACAGTCGCAAGATGCCTTCGGTGGGAAAAACTGCCTGTTGCCACACCTTCGGTGGGCAAAACAGCCCGTTGACACAGATGCTTAGCACCTTTGGTGGGAAAAACATCCTATTGGCACAGTCTCTAGGCACCTTTGGTGGGAAAAGCAGCCCACTGGCATACCTTCGGTGGGAAAAATAGCCCGTTGGTGCAGATGTTAGGCACCTTTGGTGGGAAAAACAACCCGTTGGCATAGTAGCTAGACATTGTCGATGGGAAAATCAGCTCGCTGGCACACCTTCGGTGGGAAAAGCAGCCGATGGCACGAGCTCTAGGCACCTTTGGTGGGAAAAATAGCCCATCAGCACATGTTCGGTGGGGAAAATTGCCCGTTGGCATCATCATTAGGCACCATCGGTGGGAAAAACAGCCCGTCGGTGCACCATCGATGGGAAAAACAGCCCGTCAGCACACGTTCAGGGGAAAAAAGCCCATTGACATGGTCGCTGTGCACCTTGGTGGGAAAACAGCCCGTTGGCACACATTCGGTGGGAAAAATAGCCTGTTGGCATGGTTGCTAAGCACCTTCGGTGGGATAAACAGTCAATTGGCATATATTCAGTGGGCATAACAGCCAGTTGGCATGATTGCTAGGCTCCTTCGTTGGGAAAAACAGTTCATTGGGAACCTTTGTTAGGAAAAACAACCCATTGGACACGGTCGTTGGGCACCTTTGATGGGAAAAACACAACATTGGCATGGCCGCAAGGCAGAACTTCAGTAGGCAAAACAGCCATTTGGAACGGTTACTAGGCATCTTCAACGGAAAAAAACTTTATGTTGGCTACCTTTAATGGGAAATACAGCCCGTTGGCACACCTTCTGTAAGTAAAACAACCAGTTGGCATGCCATCGGTGGACAAAAAAGCTCTTTGACATGGTCACTAGGCACCTTTGTTGGGAAAATCATCCTATTGGGTAGCATCGGAGGGAAATATAGCCCATTAGCATATCTTTGGCAGGAAAAACAACACATTGGCATAGTTGCTAGGCACCTTTGATGGGAAAAATAGCCCGTTAGCACATTCGCTAGGCTACTTTGGTAGGAAAAATAGACAGTTAGCACACCTTTGGTGGGAAAAACACCACGATCTCATGACCACTAGGCACCTTTG